>JAQQZS010000019.1:2947283-2959345 GCA_030068045.1 Platyallabes tihoni | reverse complement strand
TCCCATATGTGTTATTTTATAGTTTTGAAATCCCCAGTATTGTTGTAGAATGTAGAAAATAAATCACTAAACAAAAATAAAGAAATTTGCAAGTGGCCCCAAACTTTTGAAGGGTAGTGTATGTTTCTTATATTTTGTCTTTCTTTAATAACAGCCTGTGCGTTTGCCCCACATTCAGGTAACTTTAGGTGATGTGATGGAAATTTTCACTTCCATTCCTTATATCATTAAAACTCAGCAAGAAATTTCATCTACTGAGTTTCTGAGGCCAAGGAAGGATCACTGATAGTCTCACATTCCATACGTTTAATAATAAAGCAATCATAGATGAGAGTGAATTCTTGTAACCGATCATAACGCTGAAACCGGAATTTACCGGCAAATGAAAAGAAGAATGAGAAGCCTGACCTCACCTTAAAGCTGAAGATAAATACTACTTCTTCTTTTTCTTCTTCTTCTGTTATATATATTTTTGTACTCTGATTAAATTACTTTGAGCATGTTAACGCACATCTTACCGATTCAGCATTCATGTGAACAGATGAGCTGAAATCTCAAATTCAGTTACAAGGTTTTTTGACGGGGTTCCCTAAATAGAACCATATACAGTACATACCATTATGCAAGAGCGACAACCTCTAAAATTCTATGAACGTCCTCCTGCTGCATCGAACTCCCATGTTCATGAGCCGCCCCGGTTTTAATAACAGCCTTGCGTGAACCGAGAATGAAAAACTGATACCCTGGATATGTAATATGCTTGTCTTGGGGGCGCCTGGGGCAAGAGATTCATCCACCGCTGTGTGGTAATTTCAAATCTGCCTGAAATGTCAGGACATCTGAGATGACGCGGGGAAGAACGAGAGGAGAACGTGTCTCTAAATAGGCCTCGAGGTGATTCGGTTTAAATGACCAATGCTACCCATTTTCTTTGCTGCGTGCTCGCGTTCGTTCTTTTGCTGAATAAAACTGTGAATCTTTGGCACGATTTGTCACCTTTAAATAGAATCTTCACACCTTAAAAAGCACTCTATAATCTGCTAAATGACCAGTCATCGCTAATGTGCATCAGGCTTTGTGCATTATTAACGATGACAGCTGTTTAATGATCAGAGTTAAATTCACTCCGTGCTAAAATCTTGATGAGATAAAAGTATGGAAAAGAAAAAAAAAAAATAATAACCTTGGAGGAAAAAAAATAAATAAATCAGTACAAGGGATCCTCACCATCTCATATGCAGCAAGGACCTTCTTTAGGACATCAGGCAGCATCCCCTGGGCCTCCATGCTCGGGTACTGCTCTTTCAGGTTGAACAGCACGAGAGGGTTGTTGTCCGCGCCCGTGAGACGAGACGCCAGCGCCAGGATGCACTGTTTCAGGTTAGCCACCGCTGACAAACCGCAGAGCTCTTTAAACGACGCTACAGAGTTCTGGGGAAACACACAGCCACGTCACATTGTGAAAACTTCGGCATGCGAGATATTCATTATATGCATTTAATGCCAGTATACGAGCCACACATACAATATGTCTAAACATGACTTAATTCTTAAACAGAATTTTGTTTGTTTTTTTTTTCTGCTTTTCAGAAACAAAAAGCAATGAGTAACCTTTTCATCAACCCTAACTGTTTCTTATCTACGAGTGAGAAATGAGTTGCTACAGGAAGTGGTTTAGTCTGTGTTACCTGCAAGATTTTTCAAAAGCGCAAAGCTTTGACTAAAAAAAGAAAGAGAGGAAAAAAAAAAACTTCATGCATTTATACAACTCCATTCACATCGAGTAGAACCGAGTTATTCCCAGCAAAGAACAGGAAACTCGGCAAGCAACACCCGACAGGACACCTAAGATTTGTTATAGTCTTGAGGCGAATCGATTGTATTCACAGGATGAGCAGAGTGTAACCAGCTATGCCACAAAAAAAAAAAAAAAAAACTGCAACACAGTATAAACAGTTCGGCTATATTATTAATTAATTACATGAGCTGATGTTTTCTTGCTCGCTTTTAAGAAGATTTTTATAAAGAAAAAAATGTAGTTATGGTTGCTGCTAGTTGTTAGTAATGATTGTTGTCAAAAAACATTCTGAAACCATGATGTGCTTGATTTTATTCGTTATTAAAATAAAAGTCCATCCTGAAACACTTTAAATACTAGAAATGGAGTGACATTAATCGATTTTTTACAAAATTAACTTTTTATTTATATAAAATACACTAGATACTTCCAGTAGTTTTTATTACAGCAAGTCCCCTATATACGAACGAGCTCCGTTGCGAGAGTCCACTTTGTTCGTAAGTCCAACAATCCTTGGCTAGGTACTAGGATGCTAACACAATTGGTGATACGCGGTATATATTACAGTACAGTGTTCTTTTGAACCGTGCCGATAGTTGAACGATTCATGTTAAAAGAACAAGTGATGTCTGCCACCTTCACACCTCGCTCCGTTCTCTCAATTATTTTCACTTTTGTCTCCATCGTTTTTTGCTTGGAGCTTCTTAGCGGTACCAGCTTCATCGCTCTGTTCAGAAATATTGCTCCTTGAGACAAATCAGACTGTAAGCATTAATGCTGCTGAATAGCATTGAATCGTATATATCGCAATGACCAAACAGGGAACTGAATAGACATTCGCCTTATGTCTTACAGATCTACTGTATTAATTTCAAATATTGACAGAGATCCAGGGTGGAAAAAGAAACTGGCTTGCACATAAATCCAAAAACTCTCTGTACAGTAATACTTCCCATACTTACTGCTCATATTTCTTCTACGTTTTATAGCAGTATTTTATGAGCCTACAGCCCAGAGTTGCTCACTACATCAAATAGTAAATGGAAAAATGAAATCATTTCTCACCTGCACGTTCTCTCTGAGGTCAGTTCCTTCTCGAAGCGGTTGAATGGCAGTCTTAAAAACCTCATCCACCGCCTTGATGAGAAGTATCCTCATGGTGGCATACTCCCGACTCCTCTTGCCTTTGCGAACTGACAGCCCTCTTTTGTGGGGCTTACCCCCTCCACGTCGGTTGGTCATGGCGACGTGGACAAACAACCAAGCGTGAGGAAGCACCTCACCCGTTAATGACTGAAGGGGGATATGGCGAAAGCCTGGCTGTAGACATTCGAAAGGGATAGTGTACTGACCGATGAATTCGTCCCCGATGTAGTCGTCGTCCAGGACGACAAAGCGTGCCATCGCTAACTCAGGGAGGTTAATCTGGAACTCGAAGCTCTCATCGAAAAGGGGGTTGTCTCCATTTTGATGGACGGTTTTAGTCCTTTGTTCGGCACAATCGGCTGGAATGCCATGGATCTCGACATACACGTAAGGGTCGACGACGTCACCTTTGGCGCCTGAGCCTTTGGGTTTGGGGAAATTTTGTCCGCTGATGATCTTTATGTGAAGGAGTTGCGGGGATACTCCGGGCACGGAATCTTTAGTATTCGCGCTAAAATAAGACACCTGCTCCCTCATTATGGATGGACGCAGCACATATCCGCAGTTGCCATTTTGCCTGAACCAGCCGATGTTCAGATCCATCATTAGACCCGGAGTCTGGTAGTTCATCGCGACTATTTGGCACCCGCACTTCCAAAAGTCCTGAGGGTTCATATTGCTCGAGTCGATTCGCATCGGACTGGGGTAAACCCTAGCGAGAAACTTTTTGTTGTAATTTACAAATTCGCCAGGAGAATCGCTAGCACACCTGCCAGCAAACACCTCATTGAAAGAGCAAATCTCCCAATGCTTCTGGTTCTGGAATGCCGTCTGAAAGTCCTTGAACTGAACAGATTTACACAAGGTCACCAGGTCCGAAAGGTCTTTGGAGAGCTGAAATTTTTTAGCTTGGGTTACAGTCTGCTGTTCCCCTCCTTCGATGTTCATTCGTTGAGACATTTCTGCTCCTTCGTCCTCATCTGTGACTTCCCCCTCTGAGCTTGTGCAGGCGCTCCCTAGCTTCTTCGCTTTTAACAGAATCTTGCCTTTCAGATCATTAGGGGAGGGAAGGTAGCTGTCTTCAGGTTTTGGTGGATCTGTGTGAATTTTGTCCCCGAGGATCTTTTTGAGGTGTTGAAACATTACTTTCTGCTGCTTTATGGAACAGTGATTTTCTACGCACAGAACCAGAGGGAATTCCGATGCTACAAAGGCGTACTTGTTGATGATGTCGATAACGTTTCGGAAGATGATCTGCGACGTCATGGTATGACCAGTGTAGATTACTGGCTCGTTGTCTGGCCCATCCCAGACATCGAGTTCTACGCTTCTACATCCCATTTTCAAAGCACGGATGTACCCTGTGATGTCCGAGGGACCCCTGAACTGGTCCTCGATTAAATAGGTGTTGTGAGAGGAGTTAATGTAATAGTGAGACAAAGGCTGGTTCATGTCTTGGCATACTGTCTTTTGTTCCGGATCAAAGATGTGGCAGTCGTTGGACATAAGGTAGTTTGTAAATCCATCTAATGACAAACAGCCCTTGAGCTGCCCCTCTCTTGATGGTTCATACCTCTGAATGACCTCTAAACTTGTGTCTTCACTAACCTGAGCCATGCCTTGTTCTGCCTCTAAAAAGATCATCAAGTCTTTTGTATCGAGAAATTCTTTGTTGCTAGAAAACTGAACGAGCAAGAAGTATATTTCCGGTCTTGTGCAAAGATCATGATAGATCTCAACAAATTCCTCTTTTGTAACCTCACACCCAATTTTGTCTTTTGCTTTGTGTAGCTCTTTAATTTTGAGCTCTATTTTAACATTTTTGAGTCCAGGATTCAATTTTTTGGTCATCTGTACGGCAGAGCAGAGACTTATACTTTTGCTGCCGCTAACATCAGCCTCATCAAAAAGATCCCCGAGCCAGGACGAGCGCAGGTTGTTCTGGCTGCTTTCGATCATGTTCAGGTTAAGTTTCCCGTAGGATATCAGGTACCTGAGCCCCGTCACCCAAATGTTAGCTACATCGGCTGTGTTTGCAACTAAATCCAGAGACTCGTAGTTCTCTCCATAAATGATTGAGAATGCACAGTCTTCTGAAATCTGATCATAAACACCATTGGTCCTGAAAGTATCCGTATTCTTACCAGTTCGCACTTCCTTAATGGACTTGACGTCTATTTTTGCTTTATCTGACTCCTTTTTCGATGGCTCCCACCTGAGAGACTGCATGTCTGCATCAAGCAGAAAGTAACGATAGTAAACTCTGGAATTGGACCGCACTTTCCTCAACTCGGAACCGTCCACCATGGCATTGATGCAGTCGTTAGCGCTGCTGATCTTCTTTTCTGTAGGCATGCTGCTGAAGGAGACAGTCTTCTTTCTCTCTTTGCGCTGTCTTGAGCCATCCTGTAAAAGAACGGAGTTTATAGTGAGTATTCAATATGGCTGCTTAAAATGACCCTGGCTTTATATGTATCTCCTGCACACACGTGCCAAATCCTGACAACTTCCAGAGAAACTCTGATCAATCCAATGCACTTGTGTACAACATTTTACCAATTTCAACAATACTCCTGCACATTTTGATCAATCCTGCCCCGCGCCAGCACAAATTTTAACCAATCCGCCCACTCCAGTTGCAGGATTAAAGTTTATTTAATCCCACCCACTCCAGCCAAAATTCAACCAATCCTGCCCACTCCAGCACAAAGGTTATCTAATCCTGTCCACTCCAGTACAAAGTTGATCTAATCCTGTCCACTCCAGTACAAAATTGATCTAATCCCACCCACTCCAGCACAAAATTCAACCAATCCCACCCCTCCAGCACAATGTTAAACCAATCCTATCAGACACAGTTATACCTTCAAAAGCTCAACATTAAGACTTAGTTCAGAAATGCTATGTAAGAACTTGTTACATTACAGTATAAAGTCATGTAGCAATCAAATAACTTCCTTGTTCTGTTCAAACCTTTTAAAAAGGAGGTATGTCAGGTGAGTTTAGCAGAAATACTTTCTCCCCAGTTACTTCTAATAATATCTCAGTGTCGTTTAGTTAAATTTAAAATGTACACTTCTGCATCTACATATTAGACAAGCATGTTTTCTGAATAACCACAGACATGAATAAACAATGCATTGTAAACGAAATATCATCTATTCTTTCTCTTCCTTTCTCTAGTTCAGTCATGTTGAGCACAGCCTTGACTTAGTTTCGCTGTCACAGTGAGTTATGACTAAAGCATGATGAATCTTCATCCAGAGAGTGAAGACCTTTCATCATGCCCGAAAGCAATGAGTGATAGGAGCTTAAGAAAAATATCATGATGAAAATCGCAATCTCAAGTCGTTTCTTGATGTGATGTGGCGTCGATTCTGTCCAACTTGCATTCGGGTAATCGTTACATAAAATCAAGCAGCGGTTATGACTTTGTAACACATGAAGAAGAAAAAGAGCTGTGAGGGAATTTTAACAAAATGAATTTTAACAAAATTACAAATTTGGCTCAAAAATAAGATGAAAATTCCGATTTGCTACACTTCTTAGAGCACACCAGCATTACCAGTATGGAAATATATCAAAACAGCTAGTATCGAAAATGTAATAAATCATGTTTTAATACATTTCCCATTATGCTTGCTGGCTGTGAATATTTTTATAACATTTACACACTTCACGTCATGTTGATATTTATTTATTTAAGGCTTCATCAGGTCTTTACAAAATACAACATTATCAGTATACTAGTAGCAAACTTAGATAGCATGCTACATATTGTGTATTGCAGAAATATTGTGCAGGTATCGTAAAATAATTTGGTCAAATTGCATACCCTGTATTGCCATGAATATATATTTACATATATTTTTATTTTATATAGTTTTATCCTGGATATCAGTAACTGCTCAGCATTTTGATATCTGATGAAGAAAAGAGAAAGTGAATCGGGAGACTTACTGCTAGAGTAACGAACAAATTCAATAAATTGCCATGTATACACTCACGCTTACTAAGAATCAATTCTAATCCATAGAATTTAATCTACGATGAAGCAGCTGCACATTTAACATTTACAGCAGGTTTTCTACACGTTAACTCAGATAAATGCTCATCGACCGAGGCGCTGTATATCAACCCGCGAGCACAACAAGCATGCCATTCTGAGAGAAAGATCCCCATGGGACCTTGGGAGTCACCTTCCAAGCCTTGGGCTGTCCATGTAATAGGCTTGAGAAGAATAGCCCACAACAAATGAGTGTGTGTGTTTTCCAGCCCACTCGGCTGGGTCAAAAGGAAGTCTTAACTTCAGTGGAAATCACTGACCGTCTCCGATTAGCGTTAGCACAAGCTGTTTGTTTGGGATTAAATAAAAACAAAAACAAAAAGAGCGGACATGCTTTATGAAGAGAAAATTATTTCTAAAATAATGGTGATATTACAGCATTTTATTTGCACTGACAAACATCACGTCTTGTTTGTTGCACGTCTGGAAAAAAATCAGATAAATCCGCTGTTTTGTGCATTTTATCGTTGTCGCGGTCTGACAGCAGCCAGGGATTTCAGCTCTCGGACATCCATTAACAGCTTTTAGCTGAATGATCTGCCCATCTCTGGTGACATCATCTCAGCGAAGAGGAGGAGAGGACGATGGCGGCGTAATGTATTGTTATCTCCAGGTGTCTGGAGCTTTGTGTAACGGATACGGCTGACTTTGGGTAGATTCATTATCTGACTCTTTTTTTTTTCTTTTTCCCAGCACAGGTGTGCTGACACAGAACGATTAGTGTGCAAAAGGAAAAGATTGTTTTATTTGGTAGAGTCACACACACACACACACACACACACATAAAAAACACAATCTCTCTCTCTCATGTGTATGTTGCTCAGACAAAGGGTGTAAATCTTATCCCTGATGCAGTCCATTTGCATTTTGTGCCAACTAGAAATCTCCACAAAAAGTGAAACAGACAGCTTGAAGCACGAAATAAACAACGAGAGATAAGGCTGGGAAACTGAATAATAAGTCAGCATGAAATCTGCGCAGACAGACCAGAAACAAATCGGTATAACGTTTAATAAATGATACTTGATGTGTTGTTAGATGGCCGGAGATTATTCCACTAGACAACTATTTCTTTTTACAAGTAAGGAGGTTTCTTCCTCGTTTCTTCATTTTATTTCATTTCACAGGGTTCTTGTGCTGCGGAGTTTTTCTGGAATGTTCTTATAATTTTTCAGGATGCATTCATACCTGTTTTTTTCCCCGTATGATATAATTCTATTATGCTGTATGTTAAAATATTCGAAGTGTTTGGTGTTGTCAGCAATTTATCTACTTTGAAATTTCTCATCGTCATTATAATCAGAACAATAATTAGTTCTTAGCTTTAGACTATAATATTAATGATTAATCGTTGTTAAAAATAAAATAAAAGAAGCTAACGGCATATATTTGTTCTGCATAATATTTTTTCACAGGTCTAATAACTTGTACATCAGAGCAGGATGGTTTGTAGTTCAGGCAGTTAGAAATACACTGAAACCTTGGATTGTGAGTAACTTGTCCTGCGAGTGTTTTACAAGATGAGCAAAAATGTTTAATAAATTTTAATGGGGAAATTTGCTTTTATATATGAGTGATTTGGATTACAAGCACGGTTCTGGAACAAATTATGCGCGTAATGCATAAAAGGTTTAATTGTACTGGGAATAAGGATTTTCAACCACATTATTGGTTTTTAATTCTGTTTGTTTAATCATGATCATGTTTGTTTTTTGGGGGATCATGTCCCTGGATCTTTTTAAAATAAACTTTTCAGAAGAAAATGTGTATTTGTACTGTTAATAATTAATTAATTACTGAGTAACTGATTATTAACTTGCTATTGCTTAATTATTGGTTATGAAAAATGCAAGAAACTTGCACACTAGTCAAAGTCTCTACTCTAAAAGTGGAAAAATGATGGAAAAAGCTTTTTATTTTTGCTGATTATTATTTTTTATAGCGCAGCTGTTCTAAGCTTTGTATATTACGCATATTTAAAATAGCATATTTCTTGAATATCAGCATTTTTAAATATGTAGAATTTCACATAAAAATCCAAGACAACTGTATTTTAATATGTCTTAGTTATTTATAAAATGTTTTGATTCAGTATTTTTTCTTCAGATTTCAACTCCAAACAAACTTCACAAATAATTTGCTCCTACACAAAATAACTGAACAGATTTTTCCCCTCCTCCTTTTTATGTACAAAATACAGTGAAAAGCTTCAGGTTGATGCTGTGATCAGCCATTTTGATTTGACATCATTGGCTGTACCTGTGGTTCAAGCTGAGGGGGCGTTTTCTTTCGTTCGTGTTTTTTTTTTTTTTTTTTTGTAGTCTTAGGTTGGAAACAGCAACTCATTTTTATGCAACTGGAAAGCAGTGTGCAGGCTGGTGAGAGTTTGTAGAGCAAATGGATGGCTGGTTACATAACGGTTATATAACCCCTCCAAAAAAATCCTATTACAACTAAACACGAGCGCTTATCTTCTTTTATACTGAGATCTCATGAAAGACAGAAAAAGTACAAAGTGTGCCAAAGGTGTCAAACCACCGCAGTCTGAGTTAGTTCTCACGACAGGTCTCTGATGATAAAGTTAGCAAGGGGGCCCTTCGGCATGTTTCCATTTATACTTTAGCAGACAAGTCCGGTCAATGATGCTCAGATATCACACCTTAAAGAATTTTTTCTTTCCTTCTTGAGATGGTGTTTTAAATAATATCAGGGTCAGTGTAATAATATATATTTCTCACTTGTCGCCGTCTTCTCAACTGTCAATGAGGAAACAATTCATGCAGAACACGTGGAACGGATATTGGAATTTGTGGCACTGGAGGGGGGAAAAAAGTCTCTTGGTGTGTTTGATCAGATCAGTCATTGAAAAACCAAACTGTCATGTGCGGCCTTGGGCTGCTGCAGTCTGTCATAAAACAAACTGAAATAGCAGAGCAAAACATCTGGCCTAGGTTTCTTCAAAGAATTCTGATTAAAGTGTGCTAAAAACCCCCTCCCCCCCCCCTTTTTTTTTTAGAAGTGGAGTGTGTTGAACAAACCACAAGACAAGCATAAAACAAATGAGTGAGGGAAAGAAAATAGGAAGGGTTTATAGTCAGGAGGTTACACATACAAGCGTGTGCCATTTAAAAAGTAACTTTTCTTCCAGCGGAAACATTTCTTTTTACTCTTATTTTTTATGTTTCATAGCATCTTGTACAAGTGTTACGGTATTTACCTCTCCAATAATTCACACTAAAACAAATGCAGAAGTGTTTATGTGTTAAATAAAATACTTGGTACTTATGGAACAAGACGGAGTTACTGTTACCACATCAAAGTTGATTGTTTTTCTTTAACAGAACATTTTTTTATCTTCTACCACAGCAATTTGCCAAGAATTATATCATTTTACATAAACAAAAACAATAAGAAACCAGGACTGATACAGAGAGCTGAAACTGGAGACTCCTTCCATTCATACCTGCAGGACATCCGTGTTCCAAACTGTTCATACTGTGTTAATATTTACAGGCAGCCTGGATCCCAACCCAGGAAACTGAGGGGGATTAGAGTACACGCTGGCAACCCATTTCAGAACACAAGCACACACACACACAAAACAGGCAACTACGAAACACAACCCAGCTTCTTTGAATTGTGAGAGGAAACAGCAAGAACTAGGACACAAACATGCAAACTCCCCTCACACAGACATGATGCGAGAATCGAACCTTCCGTGCTAACCACGATGTCACCATGACACACCTAGACTCTTTCCTGAAATATTAAATAAACACTGTTTACCGTTTATTCAGTTACTGTTTGTTTTTGCTGCTATGACAGAAACTATGACGTACAAAAACATTAACATCTGTCAGAAATGCTGTAATAGAAAACTAATCAGCACCTTCTGACCAATCAGGATACAAGGTGTAATGAGATGATGGTATTTAATCTTGTTCTCTTTATAAATGGAAAGATCTAAGTGTGAGGAAAAAGGCATCTTTATATGCACCCACACAGCTGCCAAATCGATCCCTTTTTTTATTTTTCATTTACATTCACACAAGTTTTGAATACTTAGTTAAATCTTAAACTTATTCAATTCAAATCGACTCACAGATGTGCGCTTTATTCTCTGCAGGGGAAAAAAACATAACCTTATGAACAGATGAAGTCTGAGAATATTTTCAAAATAATCTGTATCATTGTTCAGCTTCAGTTGTGGTCGTATTTTCACAAACAGCGCTAGTTCTCCGTTAGGCGTGATCTTTAGGATTTCCTCTCATGGCGTCTAAGGAAAGCCCTTGTGTCTTTGATGAGAAACAATGCTTACAGCAATAGCATTATTACTAAATAAATAAATAAATAAATAAATAAATAATTCTGTGCTTTTACATAAGAGCTTTTGGACAGCCTTAACATTGAGATTGCCTAAAGGCTCTTGTTTCAGGAAAAAAAAAAAAAAAAAAAGCACGGCATTGTTCATTTTGCAGTTCAGCGGGTCACTTCTTCAAGCTCGACTCCATCAGACCTCTGCGGTGAGCTTTATAAGTGCTGTAAGTTGTGAAGTTGGGCCTCAATGGATCAATCGGACTGATTTGTCCGGCTCATGCTGTGGATGCCCAGTTGGATTGAGGTCTGGGGAATTTGACGCCCGGATCAACAACCTTAAACAGAGAACTGTGATGTAATGGGTGTTCTGATAGCGTTCTATCAATGCCTCCCAAGTGAAAAAAAAAAAAGTATGCTAAATATATTAAATTCTAGCATGCCAAAGCATACTTAAGTGTACTTGCTCCAGACTAATGATTAGTATGACTTGAAATTTTATATTTTAGAATGACTAATTTTGTTGTAAAAAGTTGTAATCAAATTATAAAACAAATTGTGTACTAAAGTGGAAAAAAAACTTTAAGTATACTTAGTACACTTAAACTATATGGCCATAAAGTTCATGTACTAATGTGGATACCTGATCCAGTAATTATTGAAATTCTTCTTCTTCTTTGTCTTTCGGCTGTTCCCTTTCAGGGGTCGCCACAGCGAATCATCTGCCTCCATCTAACC
>JAQQZS010000019.1:2922241-2936336 GCA_030068045.1 Platyallabes tihoni | reverse complement strand
TGCTGCTTTACTAATCAGTTTGTTGGTAAAGCAGCATGAATTAAATATATATATATATATATATATATATAATCATATATTATATATATATTTAATTCATGCTGCTTTACTAATATAGTTTTGCACATTTAGCTTTAATTCATATTGTGAACTTACATTACAATAGAATATTATTATTATTATTATTAATAGAATGTATTCTGACACACATACAATTTTTTTATGGTAAAGTCACGTCACATTACTGTGATATACAGGTCTACACTGAGTCAGCCAAACAAAATTATATACACACTTCTGGAAAAAAATATATATTATGATGTATATTGTATTTATATAATAATAATATTATCATATATATCAATATATAATGTATAGCAACACATTTAATATTTAAATATTTATACAACTTTTCCTTTTCCTGAAGTGTGTATACATGTATATATAGTATATATTTTTGAATAAAAATTATTATTCACAAACTGCTGTGTGAAAAGCCTTTAAAAATGTAATCCAAAAAAAAAGCCTGTGCTGTTCGGTAAACTTATCTAAGATCATGACTGCAAGTCGATTTCCATTTAGGAAGTCGTGCCCGGGACAGTTTTGAATCTTGAGTTTCATTTGCCTTTTTCTAAGACTCACATGCTCAACAAGCTGACAGACAAATGACTGACAAGACTGCGTATGTTTCATCCCTACACCGTCCTTACAGCTTCTTAACAGAATAACTGCCAGTTCTGCTCGCTCTCAGTGGAAAATCCCTGAAAAAGGCCCTGTGGTAAGAAGTATGACCCAAATACCAATCAACAGAATCAGATTTAAACTGTTTAGTAATTACAGTTTTAAGCACTGGGGTACTTTAGCTTTATCACACACCACGTCAAGAGAATATAAAGCTAAAGTTGTACAGTTGTTCTTGCAGTGGATAGTTACTTTAAGGGGGGAAAAAAAGAGGACAGAAAAAAAAATCCACCCTGCAATTCAACTCACATGAGTTGCAGGATTACAGAAGCCACGGCTCAAGACAAACACATCAAATTTCTGGTTAGCTGCATTAAGCAATACGCTGATTCAGGGTGAAATATATTTCTAAAGAAGACATGACTCATTGATGTGAACAGGAACTGCTGACAATTTTTACTTCGCCTACAATATCGTACTGATAAGCTGTCTCACCGAATGCTGCTTAATTATTGTTGGAGGAATGTTTTTGAAAAAATGTGTTACTACAAGTGACTGGCTCTACTTTCTGATTAAATATGTCCACAAGCTGCATCTAGGCTACGCTAAAAATAAACCATGATTTTTGTAAGGTGTCTGTTCAAGAAGATGTCTCTCTGAACCATGTCTTCTCTCGGAAATTGATAAGGACGATGCGTGTTCCGAGCCGGGAGACAAAACGGCATACTCGACCAGGTCTGCTCTGCTCTAATTAGGAAGTCTGACTCGCTGTGAGGCTCGGCTCCCGGACTTCGCAATAAGGTCAGGTCTGTCTGACGCCGTTATCTTTCCGTTTCTGGCTGTTTTAATGACTTGAACACAAAGACAACCGAGGAAATATCATCCTCGAAAGACATTACAAAGCATCGTATCAAGATGGTGGTTTTAATAATACAAGAGAATTGAAAGTTGCTTTACAGATAGAGATAACGATGTTGACATTGATTATTTTTCAAAGTGTTGTACAACTCTTACACAACCTACTGAGGGTTATCGTTTTTATTTATTTAATAATAGCACTTTTTATATTACGAAAACGTAAAATCTGTTTAATTCAAATAAAAGATTTATATGGAGCATCTGATGTGCAAATCACTACGACGTTACCATGGAAACCATAACTTACAGTATTTGAACAAGTTGTTGGTCACTAACACAAACCTGTCAGAGTCAGTGATAGGAAATTCAATCTGACCAACCAGAATCTAAGCAAAAGTAAAAGGAAAGTGAAGAGCCAGGATTTTAAACAGACTTTTAAAAAAAACATACTTTAATCAAAGAAAATAGCTATCAGGAAGTGTCAAATTAAAACACGTAGATGTTTCCGCATTATGAGATCCCTGCAACAAAGCTGCGTTCCCCGTTATTTTAGGATTTTCAGTGGGAACGGGGTCAAAATGGAAAAATCTGCATTCATCAAGTTCATATTGCTTCCTAGCACGCCAGGTCCTCGATGCATCTATCGTGTTGGCGCTAATTTCCTCTCACGATGAGATCGACCCGAGTTATTACTGTGTCCGATCAGATGGCGCTACACTCTTATCAAGTGCTTATCATATTGTTTTTGCATTCGCCATGTTGGTATAAATACCTCGATACACACCGTGCCTTCTCATCATGAACTCACTTTCCTTTTACTTTTCTAATGATGACTCAGTCAGAATGCCATCCAATCTTTCCTGTCTCAGCGATGCGTCAATTAAGTTCTTAAGAGATGTTAGTTACAGAGTTAACTAGTCGATGCTTTCATTATACTGTACATGTACGTCCTATGTATTGCTTTGACCATGTTCTCGCCGGGCTTTTTTTTTTTAAACATGTACAAAAAATAAATCGTCCTTAGTGGTTTCTACTGACTCTGCCAAGTTGTACGAGTTCTTATTGCATTCATCCAATTTTTTGTGACTCATTGTGAGAAGTGTAAGCAAAGCAGCGCTTCTGTTTCGGTCATTAACGCTTGTCCACTTTACACTTTAATACACTACATTTAATGATGAGGTCTTGATTAGTCTTACACTGATATGTGCACCAATGAATAAAAGCCCAGGCCTCACTAAAAAAAGGGAAAAAAACAAAACAAAGCCATAATAATTTCAAATAAGAATAATAATAAAAAAAAGCTTGTTTCCTGTAGTTTCCCACAAGTCTTTCCACTGCCTAAAGTCTAACTAACAGAGCCGAACTCACATGACACTAATAAATATCGACCACTGAGACACACGCATCGTTCTGCATTAACTCCATGATCGCTGAAGTTTATGCAGATCGGTGTCCTTGATTTTATTGCGGGATGTCACTGAGTAAAATCCATAATCATTATGTAGTGCTGGGTTAACGTGACCGGCGGTGGCTCCCGATGCAGGGAAAAGCAACAGGAAGAAAAATCATCAAGCTGCTCCGTCTGCAAGAATGCACGGCAGATGTGTGTAAAAAGTTCAAAGATACAGATGTCGAGTTTAATCACCCTGACTCTGAGACCTGCAGCAGGATCCAGGCACAAACGACCAAGAGAAACAAAGGATGATTTAAACCTGAGACTCAATCATGTTTATATATAAAGCATTAAATCCAAGGCCACATCAGGTGCTTCAAAAATCAGATGTCCCTGTGACCGAAGTGACCGGAGTGAGTGAGTGAGTGAATAAATAATAGCATCTGTCAGTTAATAAGTGAATCAGTAAGTCAGCGAATTGGTGAATGAGTGAGTGAATCAATCAGTAAGTACATCAATGAGTGAGTGAGTGAGTGAATGAGAGTCAGTAAAAAGTGAATTGAGGAGTGAGTGAGTAACCAAGTAAAAGAGTGAGTGAGTTAGTGAATCAGTGAGGAAATGAGTAGGGGAAAAGTGTGTGTTTGTATGAGTAAGTGAAGGAGTGAGAAGGTGAGTGAGTGAGGGAGTAAGTGAGTCAGTCAGTGAGATGTTAAATGAGTTAGTAAGTAAAAAAAATGAGTCAGTGAGTGAGAGGGAAAATAAGTCAGTCAGTGGGTAAGTGACTCAGTAAGAGGGGAAATGACTCAGTGAGTCAGTAAGTGAGAGAGGAAATGAGTCAGTAAGTCAGCGTGTGAGAGAATAAATGAGTTAGTGAGTCAGTGAGTGAGAAAGTAAATGAGTTAGTGAGTCAGTGACTGAGAGAGAAAATGAGTTATTGAGTCAGTGAGTGAGAAAGTAAATGAGTTATTGAGTCAGTGAGAAAGTATGAGTTAGTGAGTCAGTGAGTAAGAGAGTAAATGAGTTAGTGAGTCAGTGAGTGAGAGGGAAAATGAGTCCGTGAGTCAGTGAGTGAGAGGGTAAATGAGTCTGAGTCAGTATGTGCCTCAGTGAGGGAGAGAGGAAATTAGTTAGTGAGTCAGGGTAAATGAGTTAGTGAGTCAGTGAGTGAGCGAGTAAATGAGTTATTGAGTCAGTGAGTGAGAAAGTAAATGAGTTAGTGAGTCAGTGAGTGAGTGAGTAAATGAGTTAGTGAGTCAGTGAGCGAGTGAGTAAATGAGTTATTGAGTCAGTGAGTGAGAAAGTAAATGAGTTAGTGAGTCAGTGAGTGAGTGAGTAAATGAGTTAGTGAGTCAGTGAGCGAGTGAGTAAATGAGTTATTGAGTCAGCGAGTGAGAAAGTAAATGAGTTAGTGAGTCAGTGAGAGAGAGAGCAAATGATTTAGTGAGTCAGTGAGTAAGAGAGCAAATTAGTTAGTGAGTCAGTGAGTGAGAACGTAAATGAGAGGGTAAATAGATTAGTTAGTCAGTAAGTCAGTAAGTGAAAAAACTAATAAGTTAGTGAGTCAGGGAGTGAGAGGGTAAATGTGTCTGTGAGTCAGCATGTGACTCAGTGATTGAAAGAGTAAATGAGTTAGCGAGTTAGTAAGTTGGTGTGTGAGAGAGTAAATGAGTTAGTAAGTCAAAATGTGACTCAGTGAGTGAGAGAGTAAATGAGTTAGTGAGTTAGTGTGTGAGAGAGTAAATGAGTTAGTAAGTCAGTATGTGACTCGGTAAGTGAGAGACTAAATGAATTAGTGAGTTAGTGTGTGAGAGAGTAAATGAGTTAGCGAGTTAGTAAGTAAGTGGATGTGTGAGAGAGTAAATGAGTCAATGAGTCAGTAAAGCGTTTCTCCAAAACAACTGAAGCTTTACATCATGGCAGTCATTTCTACTAAAGAAAAAGATCAGTTCAAGCTTCCCAGGACTTTACAAGACAGCGGTTGTGATGATCCTCCACATCTGTCTGAACGCTGGCAGAGATTTGGAACGCAGCAGCAGAGGAGAGCCAAGCCGACACCGAGGCTCTGCGGCTTTACCCGCTCGCATCATTACTTTCACATTCACAAATTATTATGTTGCAAAAATTATGGTCTTTACCGCCAAGAGTGGGAGGAGCTCCAACTCCTTGTTCTACATTAATTTCTCTTAAGTTCTACTAAGGCATGAGAGACGAAATGCAGGAAATTTTCACAAGGCTTATAAGACAAAGGGTGTACAGTACATGAGTGTAATGCATGATACATTTTGTCCTTCTCTTTTTTAACTCTTTGTTAAAAAAAACTCCATCGATATCCCGATTAAGCAGTTTGCCCATTGTGAAAGAAAGCGCGTGTTTCTGTCCTGGTACTTTTCCTCGTGTGACATTTCAGTTGAATAACACAAACACTTTCCACAGGAAACCCTGTGTATCTCTACCAAGAACAGAAAGTAGTGTTACTACGGCGTATCGGGTGCGGAGAAAGCATTTCCTCTTCCTGGTTTGACTCAGACTTTGTTTGTCTGCACTGGTGAAGCCCGTAGTGCACGGCTCTGTGAAAACTGAAAGGAAACAAATGGACCTGTGTTGAAATTGCATTTTAGTCCTGCGTCTAAATCATGTTACCTCGCCGCTTAATTTAATTCTCTCAAAAAGACCTGCGCAAGGCGTATCAAATAAACAAGGGAGTGACGTTACACTTCTTGTCTACTTCCTTTCACCAAAGCAAGTCAGAATAAAAGGCTTGGACAGTATTGGGTTTTTATTTTTCAAAACATTTTGAACCAATAAAACAATGTTATTGTACGAACAGGACCTCGCATCACACACTGTTGCATAAATTTCGCAACACCTTGACCAGGACTGGAACTAATAATGTGTGTTGTTTAATAAGTAAGAAGATAAATGATAACACACACAATGATAATAAATATCATAATAATATTCACATGGCTAACAATTGCGATGCTCAGTTTATTCATGATCGATGCACTCAACAGTTTCACGGTTTATAGTTTGATTTGATGTCCAAAAGACAAGATAGTTCATGTTCGCACTTACACTGCAGCTGTGAACAGTGGTTTCCTCCCCAGCATCTCTCTCTCTCTCTCTCTCTATTTCTCTCTTTTTCTCTCTAAATACATAGCAAACTCCTCCACACTTACAGCAGAGACTCCTTCCATAAATATTAAACGTTTCAGGAAAAAAAAACAAATAATGATTGCTAATTGGGATCTGCCATTCAAACTGATTTACTTATTGTATAGTATTGTTTAATTGTTTATTTATTTATTATTTATAGCTGTAAAAAAAAAAATACGTATTCTAAACAGCAGTGCACAAATATAATTAAGATCTAAGAAATTTTCTTCAGAGTAAAAGGCAAAATCGTCCATTCCTTTATTATTTCATGTAGATTATAAAGAAACTCAAACCAATAGAATAGCATATGCTAGACTAAAGAGATAAAAAATTTTCCATTGCTGAACTAGCATCGAGAAACGCTCATCTAAAATGCGACTGTCCAACTATGCACAACTCGTTATAACGTGCATCACATGGACCGAGGCTGCGTCAATGAGTTAGTAAGTTAGTACAAATCAAAACTCTGCGCCGAACGTTTTAAATAAACACACACATCAGTCACTTTGTATTTGGTGAGCTGATCATGGCTACTCATTAGTGTATTGAATATTGAAAATCCGACATCCTTTAAAGAGACTGGGGTAATAATCCGGCCAGACCGGCGTTGGCATGTGGCTGTCTACTCGTGTATTTCAGGTCATCGGTTTATGTGATCGGGTAGTTGAGGGACAACCAAGCTGTAAAAATTAAGTGATTATCAGCTGTTTAAATCGCCCAGAGCGCCCTTAACTGTATATATTGTACTTTGTTTTTATCAAAACAAAAAAAAAAATATATCAGCTGAAAAATCCCAATGTATGAGCTGTTACTAGCGAAACAATAACATATTAGTACAGTATGCGCCAAAATATACAGCACCAAAATAAAAAGACTTTTTATTGCCTTGTTGTCAAATGTGAGTTCATTTCTCCTGAAAGAACCTAATCTACACACTATTAGCGTGTTGATTTACCACGGTATACGTAATGAGAGTGTTCAAAGTGTGTGTTCTCAAACATGTCCCGGAACAAAGAACACTGCAGACCTCCTGCAAAATCAAAATCCTCCGTCGAGAGATTCATGTCCACCCAGAACTACACAACACAACTTCCTTAGCACTGCTGGGAACACGTGTGTCTGGAGCTTTGCCGCGTCGACAAATGCAAATGCCAGAGTTTCAGGCCTGTATATTTTGGCACATACTGTATTAGAATGAGTGCATTAACATTGAATTTACAACGTGAACGGCTCATCATCACACGATCCAGATTGAATCCCTATTTCTTGTTATAATATCCTCCGCTCCCCTGTGAGGGCTTTTCCCTTACTGTAGATTCCTGAGAGTCGCTCAATATCAAAACTTCAGAGTGGCAAGAGAGACAGGCCACAGTGATTAATTTCCTTCAGCAGCACAACCTGGAGGTGTTTCATTCCCTACTTCCCATACAGGCTTAAGGATGCCGCTACAGAAGCCTATAATGTTCACATGAACATTATAAATAATAACAATAATTAAAACACGATGTGTCCCAAAAAAAATTCTCCGTCTGTACATAAGTCCCGAAAGAAAATCTGTATTTCAAGGGTCATCATTTTGCCCTTGACAAAAGAGGAACATACTGAGATCGTTCTCACGACGTATCAGGAAGCTGTCGCAACTTTACATTTCCGCTATATATAGAGAGAGAGACTTTTGAGCCACGCTGTATCATAATTCGGACTACTATATTATCTTTGGGGTTCTTGTGTGTGTTTTGATAAATTGTGAAATAAAAAATATTATTCCATGTCAGCAGCTGTTTAGTCTAAATCCTTGTCGTTTTTGCACCAGGCCTGAGTGTAACACAGCGAAGTCAGTCAGTCACATGGCCATTTCAATGCCGCGCTCGTGCAACGGGCTGTGTTCTTCATTAGGAGGAAGTAAAGCAATGTTTCCTGCCTCGTGTATTACTGCAGAAAAAGTGTCTCAACCTTGCGCGGGGTGGAAGCAATTTGAGCGTACTGTATCGTGCATGCAACCGTGTTTTTCCCTCGTACAAACCTTTGAGCTGATGAGCAAAAACATAAACGTGACAGTTAAGGTGTTGTGCGTAGCTCGCAATCTCGGCGGCAGAGTAGTGACTCATGCACTAGCTAGTTCTCGTTCTTTTACATGCTATCTATCTCAGACGATGATTACTATTGCTGCAAAAGTTTTTTCCACTGTGACGTTTGTTTGGAGGGAATGTGGCCGTTGTGCTTTCTCGTTTAATTTTAAAAAATTAAGTCATTTTCCTGAAAAATTAAGTCTTCATTGTTTCACCACTTCCCTGTGACATTCTGCTCTTGGCCTGTG
The DNA here is from genome assembly GCA_030068045.1 of Platyallabes tihoni. Taxonomy (NCBI): domain Eukaryota; kingdom Metazoa; phylum Chordata; class Actinopteri; order Siluriformes; family Clariidae; genus Platyallabes; species Platyallabes tihoni. The sequence goes on along the minus strand of JAQQZS010000019.1, from coordinate 2,927,931 downwards.
TTGACCCGCGATGATCCTGTCTGCATAGCGGACATACCGGACACCTCTCGGCGAGGCCGTGTGTTGATCATTGTTTCTTCGCAAAAAAAAAGAAAAGAAAAAAAAACAGCTTCTCTAGAGAGTCGGTGGTGTTCCCCTTATGTAACACATGCCCACGAGGTTTCATGCTTCATCGCCTTCTGACTGAAAGATTTACACAATACGGTCACGTGATAACGTCTTCATGTGATCTGTCACCTTTCACCCTTACGTACACGTTTGTTAAACCAAGAATCGAGACTATAAGCTGATTTAATTGCTTATAAAATGGCACGCAAATTCACAAACACACAAAGAACATTACCAACCTTTTATCACCTAAACACCATGTGCTAAAACAACAACAAAAATTTTATTACTTTGGCCATTTAATCACCTTTCAGTGTCCAGAGTATTGGATTTGGAGCAAGAGTTAATGAAGGTTATATATACAGCGCTGGGGCGGATTGGTTCAGAGGAGATTTATGGTTGTAAATTAAGTTTATGAGTGTGTGTGTGTGTGTGTGTGTGTGTGTGTGCGCGCGTGTGTGTGCGCGCGTGTGTGTGTGCTATACATGAAAGGGTTAATCTGAAAAAATGTTCACAGAGAGATGCTGTGCATGTGGTCTATATACACAATGATAATGCATGTTCAATTATATAATGCACTTCCTAATATACATACAACAATTCATCACGATCGATAATGACTGTAGAGCAATTATAATACTGTAAAAAAAAAAAAAAAAAAACATCACCAGGGGCTGGTCACACAGATGCATGGATTTGTGCTGAATGTTCATATGTTATTAGGATATTAATGAATGATTTTAATGCTCGACCTTAGGTGGTGAACTTAATCGCCAACGGATGTGTTTATTTGTTTGTTTGTGGTGTCACCATGACACACTGGTGTCCTATCCAGGATGTGAACCTGACGTAGCTGAACCGCTTACAGAAGAAAAATGAGTATAAAAGATTAATGGACCAAAAGGAACAGAAGTGTAAAGCTGAACAGTCAGAAAGTGTGAGCAATTCGGGAAAAGTAAGCACCGTGTAATTCTCCTCTGGAATTATGACACAGTAAGATGGGATGCGGGACCACGTTACAGGTTGAGCCGGCTTTTGTGGCATACCCTATAGCGCACACACACAAGGCGGGTCCTGATCAAACACGGCCGTGAAGGTGATGACGAAACGTAAACAAGGCGTAATAACGGGCTGGGAAAATATCCTTAAACAATGTTTGTGTTCGTGTGATCATGATGGCCTACAGGAGCTAGATTCTAGTAGACTGCAGTTTTCTTCATGTAGTTTACTGGCTTTAATTCTAACCTATTAGCGTTTCTATGGTAACAACCGGGTCACATGGACGTGTACAGACGATGCTATTGAGCGTCTGCGTGTTTGGTAACGAACGGTATGCTTTCAGCCGTCGTGGAATCTGGAATTCGTTGTCAGGATGGAGGGCGGTTCGGCTGAGAGATGCCCGAAACGAGATGACCATTTGTAGCTGTCACAAGCGAAGTGATCGCTCGTTTTGTGGCCGTTAAATGAGATGTAAGATGTTAAATGCAACCAGAAATTGATCATCCTCCCTCTCTCACTCATGATACAGGGTCGCAGGATTTGGAGTCTATCCCAGAAGACTTAGGGCACAAGGTGGGTACACACTGGACTGAGACACATACACACACTTACACGCTTATACACACATACTTCGGGCACACCAATTAGCCTAATCTGCATGTCACTGCACATGTTGGAGGAAACCAGAGCACCTGGAACACCTGAACAGGGTGACACCCTCCCACACACACACACTATGGGCAATTTGGGAACACTAGTTAGCCTAATCTGTCCGTTTTTTGGATGTGTTGAAGAAAACCCGGAGAACATGCAAACTCCACGCACACAGACCCTGAGGTACTGTATCTGGAATCGAACCTTCGACCCTTAGAGGTGCGAGACGACGGACGGCACTGACGACTACGGCACCATACAATAATTACAAAAGTTGCAAAATGAACTGCCGTTCTAGGAAAACAACTAAGAGGAACTTGGCACATCACGCCAGTGACACCATGACAGTGTTGTTGATTAGTTGTGAATTTCCCCATGTGGATGAATAAAGTACCTATCTATCTATCTAGTTTCCTTTAACAAGACACACGCCTTAATCAAAAGCAGAATTTCATTTTCATTGTGACATGAGGGAACACTATGTCCGGTATATAAAGCATGCACAGCCCAGGAAGGTTGTACATGCGAATAGCACACAGTATAATAATAGCAAATAACACACACACACACACACACACACAGAGAGAAAGAGAGGGAACAAAACACAACGTGTACCCACCTTGATGATGCTGGCCTTTCTTGGTATTCCAGGTTTGCACTCTGATGCGTTCTCCGCTCCGGTCGATCCAGACAGATCTGGCGGCGCGAGCCCACAATCGCCGTTCGACACCGATACCGATCCAGAGCACGAGCCGGTGCCGGCGGCGAGCTCGAGCTGCGTGTCCGCGTCGCCACCGCTTCCTGGTTTCTCCGCCATGAACACTGTGCCGTGCGGGATGATGATGGTGATGAGTCTTGTGAAATAGTCCCCGTGGTGGTCGATTTTTTTTTTTTCTTTCTTTCTCTCTCTCTCTCGCTTTCTTTTTTTTTTACTCAACAGAGGCTTTGATTTGTCTCACATCATCATCATCATCATCAACCCCATCGCGAGGAGCAACCTCTGGCGCGCGCGGCCGCATCTGGACGCCATGCACACGATGTGCTTTACTACAACCGCTGGTGCTAGAGGAGGAGGAGGAGGTGGTGGTGTGTGTGTGTGTGTGTGTGAAGCTTATTGTTTCAGCATCACATCCAGGATGAGGTCGAGGACAGCCCTCCCTCTCTCCGTGCTACTGCCATCTGCTGAATTAGTGGATCATAAACATCCAGCGCCTGACCGCATAAACCGTTGTATTATTATCAAAAAAAAAGAAATATGTATATAGTTATAACTATCTAACTACAACGTCATATCGTTATTTTTTGTTTGTTTGTTTACGCCACCTACTTTTCATTTAAAATCCTCAACACAAAATAACTAAGGCTTGGTTTAAGTCCGTTAAACAGCTAGTTAGCAGCTAGCAACTAGTCGCCTTGTTCGCCTTGGTTTTTCAGTCTTTAGTTTGCTACAACAGCATGTTAGGAAGCTGTTTTCATTTTAATTCATGTCACATAGTAGTTTACACGCTTCCACTACTTCCGGCGTGCACGCGAGCGACTCGAATTAGTCAGCAAAAATCTCACCAGGAAATCAAAAAAAAAAGGTCGCGTGCGCACTACATTTCTTAGTTAAGTTAACTAATGATGATTTTTTTTAAAGTTAAAGTTTGTTTCCTTCTTTCTTATCATGTGGAAAAACAAACAAACAAACAAACCAAAACAATAAAAAAAAAGTTTTATTTCTGACTTTCTTTCTCCAGCGCGTGCACTTCAGCTCACAATATACTCACCTTGAAAGTGTCCAAAAGCTCGCCTGTTCTCTTCTACAATCCTCATTTTTCTCTTTTCTCTCTCACACACACACACACACACACAAAGACCCTCGAAACACTCGGTCTGCCCACCCCCCCCCAAAAAAAGCTGTCAAACTACCGCACTTTCTTAAAACATGTCCAAAAAACAAGCTCTGCACTATTGTGACATACTCTTCGGTAGACTAGTATACTAACTCTGGCGTTGTCATGGCAACCAGCACGAGCGCACCGGTGAGCAGCGTTCTATGCAGGCGCACTACGTAGTACGCAAGTGCGCGCGATTGAGCCCGCCTTTTTTTTTTTTTTTTTGCGGTTTTCGAGAACGCGGATACGCTGCCTGGATCCGGGTTAGCCAATCAGAATGGCGAAGGGCGTGGCTTGTTATCTGGGCTCGCACAGCCAGTTCTTCTGATTATGTTGACTAGAGATAAGGGAGAAAATCGATTCGGTTATGAATCGCGATTCTTTCGTGTGACTATTTGCATATCGCCAGTCCAACGTCGATTTTTAAAAAGATATTTTTTTACATTTATAATAGAGATGAACCAGTGGACCTGGTTTTCAGTGTGTACATGAAACACATTTTTATGATGCTCTGTTATCAAAAATCATGCGCGTTAAAATCCACTGATCTGCATTTTTCTCCAAAATCTGTGAGCGAATTAGTTCCAAACCCAACTCATTACACACGCTTACACACATGTGCTTTTGAGGCGGTAAAACGACATATCTTTATAATCGTACAGAATGCACACTCTGAACTATTTACACATTTTCTTCCTGTGTGATAGGATTGAATTATTATATTATTTTCAAGTTTGTTTAGAAATAACAGTTTTGTCAGAGAACAGAGATACGCGCTGCTCAGTAAAAATGTTTGTATTTGAAGTTAGTTTGTATTATTTAAATGCTGCGCTTGATTTTTAAGTGAAAACTAATGTTTTTAATGTTTAAACTAATGTTAAAAGGAATGGGCTACATTTAATTAATTGTTAAACTATTTTTAAATGTTTAAAATTGTAACACAATCGGGTGGAAAATGTAATATTGAATTTGTATCCTAATAAAATTGCGATACTTTTATAATCATCTCCACAATCACAGACCGGAGATGATATTCAAACCTCTGATTCTGAGGCAAAATGGTGATCTTGTTAATATCCTCTATGGCTACTACTACTAATTTATTCATCCTGATTTACTGGTTCGTTCTAATCTCAGGGTCATGATGGATCCAAAGCCTACTGTCGCAGAAACACTCAAAAGAGGGACCCGGGAGTTGTAAGGAAACAACTGTCCTCCTTCATCTTCTTTTACTGTTTTATCATTTATTATAATAATAATAATTAGTAGTAATAGTAGTATTAGCATTATTAATTTCATTGATTAATTTTCTATTCTGCTTATCCTGTACACAGACCCGAATTGAACCCTCGACCATGTCGGTTGCGAGGCCACTCTGCCACGATGACGCCTTTTATTATTATTATTATTATTATTATTAGCAGTAGTGGTCGTGGTGAAAGTAGTAGTAGTAGGAGGAAGAGGAAGAGGTGGGGTATTTTCCATTAAAACTTACAGTAAAAACCACAAGTAAGTCTGTTAGATGTAGAACTTGGTCAATAGGAAGTGCCCCTCCCACTACCAGGCAAGAGAGATTAGCCTGATCAGCCTGAGGGTGGTAGAGCTCTCACTCCATGCTTATCAATTTGTTGGCCAATATCTTGATAACGCTCAGGAGAGGAACATGAGCAATCATTTTACCTCTTTTTACTACTTTGTGTAACTAGACAACAGCTGGCTACTTCAGGATGTATTTGCAAAGTGTGATTAGAATGCACGGTATTTCATTTATTTTTTCCATAGGTGTATCACTATTTAATAGGTATATCTCAAGTGTAAAGGTGTAATGTAATAAAACAAGCATAAATGATGCTTAAATCCAACAGTACTTTGATATTTGATACATGTTTATTCTTAAACATGGTGAGTCCGCAAATGTTTGTAGAGTCATTAGAACATAAGTGATTCCCAAAATGACCTTAAAGACTTTAAATGTTGGGTATATATATATATATATATATATATATATATATATTTGTGCATGCGGATACAGTGGTGTGAAAAACTATTTGC
>JAQQZS010000019.1:2906582-2918287 GCA_030068045.1 Platyallabes tihoni | reverse complement strand
CACCACAATTTTATTGGGGGCTTCTCTGGGCCCCCTCTGAGTCATGGGCCCCGAGAATCGTCATCCTTTACCCCCCCATTACAGCGCCCCTGCGGGAGACACAAAAACAACCGCAACGCACAGACAAGCCACCACAATCCTTAAACTTAAACCTTAGGGTAAAAATACCCAAACTGAGAGCCCAGTGTTAGGCGCTAAAATCAAAATGTTGAGTAAAAGCGATGTTACATATGCCGGATTTAATCATCTACAGTACTTTAATGCGCTACTTGCTCAGTGTAAACAAACTCCTGCACCAATAGATATTAATTAGAAAAGCTAAACTGAATATTTTAACCGGGATTAGTTCATATTTTCACCGCTGAAGTGGTATAAGTCAAAGTCTTTTTAGATGAAATGTTTGATTTCTCATCTGTGATTGACTCTCTGATTACCGGACAGGGTGTTTATTTGGCCGACGACAAAAGAAGTACAACTTAGCGTAAACAAGGCGTAAGATACTCAACCTTAAAAAATTATATTTCTTTGTATTAATAAGTTAGACAGAGAGTTCTGCCGTACAGAAAGACAGACAGACATGTACGTGGGCTTCAACCTGAAACGAATTATTTTTAGCTTTAACTATCTCTAAAAACTCTTGCTAGTCAATTATATAAATTATATTATTTGTTTTATATTATAATTAGTAAATGATATAATTAACAGATAGAAATATGCATTTATTTCTTTCTGAATTATGAACTTCAGAAAGAAATGCTGTGGCACACAATAAATACCAAACTAGAAATGATTCTAACCCTCTTAAAACATTTCCAAACATGTTAACACTGCTAATCATCGACTTTAAGTCGGTCTGTTAGCATTTGTCAAAAGCACTTGGATTCAGTCGATTCATTCTTTGCCAGTAACCAGTTTTCCCCTCACATCAGCTTTCAATTACATTCCTTCTCAGTGGCCAACTTAAAGTAATTCATCTCAATGGTCCATTGGGGAAAAAAAACAAGTGTCAGCTTGAAAGATATTCTCAATTCATCATGTCTAGAGCTGTAACGTGAGCTCAGTGAAACTGAATCGCTTCAGAGTCATTACTAAGTCATCCATATCTGGGTTAACATAACTGTTTACTTGGATTTGAGCAAAGATACGTTCATTTAATTGATATAAGGGGTTTTATATTTATAATCAGTAAAAACAAAGAAAGTTGGCCTACTCCCGAGCATGCGGCTACCGTCGGGGCCGTGCGCCATCGCACAGGTATCTGCCCACTTCTGAGCCGATGCGGCCACTTCTGAGCTCCAGCTCTGCAAGAGAGATGCACACACTAGTTACTGATATCATCAAAAAGCATAGTCAAAAAGCGTACATTGTGGATGGTCGCACATGGATGATGACCAAGTCTTACCCCGATATTGCATCGTATTGTATTATTATTATTATTATTATTATTATTATTATCTAAGAAAGCTTCTATAATCAGTAGGAATATCCAGAAGATTTCTTATTCATAATTTCTAAACCTGCTATCCAGTCTGACATAGAAGTTTCAATTTGATTCTGGTTCCTCTTAAGGTCTTCTATAGCAGGTTAGTCCTAACTGTATATATCAGCATACCAGTGTTCTGAGGTTATTAAACGCCAAAAACAAAGATAGTCTTAAAGGAGAGGTCTGGCCTAAGACAATATAAAGTGTTCAGATACAGGTCACAGTCTTCAATCAGTTAATGAGGTGGTAGAAGGTGGTCAAAAGGTTTCGATATTAGGTCTGTTAAAATGCTCTGTTTTTTCGTCATATATCCACCCTCAGATGCCTGAAAACCTGGACGTAGAATTCACTATTGACAATCTAGCCCCTGGGGATCAATGCACAATGCCATGAATGTTGAAAATGTTGAAATGGTCGAGCTGCAGACCTGCCTCGCCTTTTTCGTTCGTGGAGATGATGGGCTGTTCCACTGTGAAGACTGTTGCTTGGTCTCAGGGTCGAACCCAAGTTTAGTCAATGAGAATGATCCTCGAAATGAAAGACGATTCATCCACGGCACGCTGACGGAGTTATTGGCAGATTTCGACACAATGTTAATCTGCTCCTGGGTGAGCAGCCCGGGAATGAACTTGGCAGCAACACGGCGCATTTTTAAATCACAGGTAAGGATTGTCTGCACTGTTCCGTATTATACACCGACCACGGCAGCAATGTAGTGGATTGTTCTCTGATGATCATCATGCACAAGTTGCCGAATGGTTTAGGCATTTTTGGGGGTTGAGCGCGTTGAAGGTCTTCCTGATCTTTCATCGTCTTCCAGTGATGTTCTTCCACTCTTGAAGTGTGCGCGCCAATGAAAACACCTCAAACGAGTCATTGCAGCATCTCTGTAAATTTGACGAATTAACGTCTCTGTGGCAGATTTGCCCAGTTTCATGGCGAATTTCATGTTCGCTCTTTGTTCTGATTTGCTGTCCATGATGAAATCACAAGCTGGTCAGAATATCACCAGCTGCACGGCTCCTGATGTGCACGGGACAATGTCGATTGGCACACTGACTTATAAGTTTAAGTTTATGAAGCATACGTTAAGGAACATAAGTTTAAGAACTCAACCCACCAGGTGATGGTGTAATGGTGTGTTTTTTTTTGGGGGGGGCGCAAATTTACTCCAGTGTGTTAAACCAGTTGCTAAAATCTATTAAAGGTGCACTTTACCATCTTAAGCATGTTGCTGGCAGTTGGAACAACTTCCCTCCGAAACTTATTGTGAACGTTGACGATTTCATTCTGCACTGACTGCAGGGTTGTACAGATCTGATCTGTGAGAGACAAAAAGGTCAGACTGGGCTTGATTCAGGTGTTAACTTTTAAAATAGGTAAATCTAACAAATTATAAATGAAATAAAAAATGTGCACAATTTGATGGCTTGTTTAAAAAATATGACTGCGATTTAGTTATCCAGAGATAAATTGGTATACAAAGGCATGTCATGTAAGTGGTTGTTACTGTAGTGGGACTAGGGCTTACCTGACTGTTGAGTTACAAAGTAAGAGAGAGAAAGCGAGAAAGAGAGAGCGTGAGTGTATTACATATACAGTAACAGTATTGTCTTATACATATTATATATGCAACAACTATATATACACACAAACACACACATATATATATACACGCACTATTGATTTTTTTTCATGATATAAGGGTACTATCTTCCAAAGTAGCATATCTTCTCTTCCTGTTGGCTGATTGTGATGAAACAAAGCCTATATGTTGCCTCAAGCTATATATATATATATATATATATATATATATATATATATATATTACGTCAAGCCCCCAGTAAAATTCGTCCAGTAGTTTTTATTTTTCAAAAATTCCAAAAATGCTAAAAAAAAATTCTTGATGTGTTTTTCTATTACTCATCTTGCGTCCCCCACAATTTGTTCTGCAAATATCTTCAATCTTCAATATCTTCTGATGTCACATAGTTTTCTTTTTTTTCTCACCTGCAACATTTTCAAGATATTTCATAAATAACTTCATTGACTCCATGTGTTCATATCTACTCACCACACTGCAAGTTGAGCTCATATGTAAGAGCGTGAGCACACAGAGACTCCAGAGAAACATTCTTCCAAAGGTCTTAGTTCTGCAAACAAACCCCAGGAGAAAATAAATATGAAAATGAATTTCAGTATGTGATATATGCAACAGTAGCATGAGAAGTAATGCCCAATACTCATAAACTGTATTACATACTGTACTACACTCCTGCAGTAGTTAATATTAGCTCAGTAGTGCTTTAGTATGGTAGAACATGTAACTAAACAGTATTTCAATAAACAAATATATAGTAGTTATTTATAATGTACATATATTGTACAGTATACATGTTCTATATGTTGGATATTCAAGCTTGTGAGGAACTTTAAAGATGCTAAAGTAAACACACACACACACATTACAGGCAACTTGGGAATGCCAAATAACCTAATCTGCATGACTTTGAATTGTGGGAGGAGACCAGAACACCTTGAGGAAACCCACCAAACACGGTGAGAACATGCAAACTCCACTCACACAGACCCGAGGTGGGAATCGAACCCTTGACCCTGAAGGTGCGAGGCGACAGCGCTAACTACTAAACCACTACTAGCTTTAATACTAGTATTGAAAATAAAACCCCATCATTAACTTTATTTGAAGTTTCATATTTAATTTAACTGCAACCGATTGTGATATTGCAAAAGTGGGAGTATTGAATGACTTACAGGGATTGTTACGAATTCTTAACTTTAATTTGCACAATTTTAAACTTAACACTATAATGTTACTGCTTTAAGTGCTACGTTTTACCTTAGATTTAATAGTTTAATAGGTAAATCCTACTTTTTTTGTTCACATTCATCCTGGAAACCATTACAAATGATTAGCTGCAAGTTCTTTAATTATGAGGGGTGTTCAAGTCAAAGTGGGACTCTCTGATAATTGAAGGGTGATTGATATTTACATACATATATTTACCTTAAGCCTAGTATGGTGATGAGACTCTTAGCTGCAGTAAAACATTTAAAATCTTTCAATCAAACATTTTAAAGAAGGTCGGCAGAGGTGGCTCGGACCCACTGCAGTCGTTCCCACAAACATCCAGCAAGTGGAACGCCTGATCCTTGCAAATCCATTGTCATTTATTTGTCATTTAGAAGAGACACATTTGTCTGTGGGAACTGTACACACAATCATTTGCCAAAAAATTACAGTAGCTCGGCTGGGAGTTATTGCCACATCCCCCCCTACAGTCTTGACCTCACTCCAAGCCATTTTCACATGTTTGGGCCAAATAAGGAGTTCCTGCGGGGCCAGCATTTCAGATTTAAGCAGGCAGTCTGATCATGGGTCTGGCGTACTGAGAAAACTTTCTATCATGATGGAATCCAAGCTCTAGTGAAACGCTGGGATTATATAGAGAAATAAACTTATAACTCTGTTCTGTTATTCTCTGGTTTGACTTGAACACCATTCATAATTTCACTGTACAAATATTATGAATTGTGAAAGGTATAAAGTAATCTAACAGTACAGTAAGTACAAATAGTATATAAATATAAAAATTTTTGTTACTATATATAAGTTAATATGGGTAGTAAATGAGGTGACACAGGTTAATATTTACACAAACCGTCATTTATACATTTGCATGTTGAATTTTCAAATGTACAGCAAAGTTAATTTAAAACATGTTTTGATTAAAATACATTTTCAATTTGTATATTCTATAATTCTATATATAAAAGTTTCCACTAAAAATTACGTAAATGAAGAGTGAAACTTATAGAAATGTACAGTATGAACTCATAATGAATATTTGAATAAAAAACATAATTCAACTGTTTTTAAAACAGTTTTCATTGTAAAATAATTCTACATGTTTCTACTTGTTTTAAATGTTGTTATATCTCTTTAATACGTAGACTTGCAGATAATAGGTAAAATGTAAAAAAAATATATATATACAGTTGCAAATAAATATTTCACTTTTCGCTCAAGGTTATATTAAACAGTCAATATGCTGATTATCTACCAGACAACATTAATATTATCAAATTCTGACCTTAAATTGTAGCAGACATTGTGTTGCTAAAATAAATTTTACAGTTTACATTTTGACAAGTAAGTTATTGATAAGATTTATTGCAATTATTCAGAATATTAAAATCATAACTTACTCAGTTAAAAGGAATACGAATGCCTGTTGAGACGAGATGCACCAGGGTTGCTGCCTGTGGAATCGGAGCTGCTTTTTATAAGATCAGCGTCACAGACGAAACACACTTACTTGATACACATACACGACATTCCAATGACCCACCCTCAGCAGAACAAAGTGATGTGGCCCCAGTTGGCAAACAGCAAGCAAAAGATTTAGCAAATACTTTAAGGGAGTGAAACCAACCCTATGTATTAACTAAGTTAAAATGAGTGGATTATGCTGATAAAGAACTAACAAATGCACTGGGCAATATGGCAGCAGGTTACACCCAAATGTTCAGCATGATTAATGACGGACTTTGCATTCACACCATGCACAAACTGTACATATTTCTGCACAGGCCTGTAAAAAAGCCATAATGTGTGCTTATTTTTGTCCTCCATCTTGAACAAGTGACACTCAATACAATGATGGGTTTTGTATTCGTCCCACTTTTTACTTAAATGTGTAAAAATTTTTCCTAAATGGGACAATAAATCTTACATAATGCATGTTTAATCTTTGGTAAAAAGAACTGTGCGAAAAATGTGAGTGCTGTCAAATCTGTTTAATGTACCAAGCAAACACATTGGACTCAGCCGTATCTCAGTTACAAATTTAGATATTGAGATATGCAGTACTTAACACACCATAGATATTTAATATACAGTGTCAAGAAAAGGTATGTGATCTGATCTTTATCAAGTTCAGAGCATTGACAAAATTTAAAGTGCCTAAAATAATAACAAAAAAAATAATATCTTTCATGTCTTTATTGGGAACCTCATAGTGCTAGTGGAAAAAAGTATCTTAGTCTTTGTGTTAACGACCATTAAAACGCTAATTGAAGTCAGGTGTTAGCATACCCAAGTCTTGTTAAGAAAATGAGTTCGGTAAACTTTTTGAGTTTACCCCGTACAAGACAAATACGCTTATGTAAGCCATACCTCGCCAACAAGAACTTTCAGAGGATCTATGATCAAGAATTGTTGATTTATATATATAAAGCTGGAACGGGTTACAAAGTGATTTTAAGACGTTATCTACAGTAGAATGTCTAAAAGTGGGCGCCCAGTCAAAATGACCCGAATATCACAACAACGACTCATCAGTGAGGTAAAGAAACAACCCTGAGTGACAGCCAAAGATTTGAAGGCATCATCGAAACTGGGTAACATCTGTGTTCATACTGTAAGTCTACAGTACGTAAAAAACATTGAACAAGCAGGTTGTCTATGGAAGGACACCATAAAGGAAGCCGCTGCTTACTAAAAAGAACATTGGTGCATGCCTGAACTTTGCAAGAATACGCAGCACTACATCTGACATAAAAAGGGTACTGCATATCATCACAAAAACATCATCCCAAGTATGGCAGTATGGTAGAGGAAACATGAATTGGGCAGCAGGACAGTGACCCAAAAGACCAGAGCAAGTCCAGAATGGCTTTAGGAAAACAAAATCCATTTGGAGTGGCCAAGTCCAACCACAGACCTCAGTCCAACAGAGATGCTAAGGAATGACTTGAAGGGGGCTGCACACATGAGACATCCAAAGAATATGACCGTAAGTTGCCACTGTAAATTGGTTGCCATCTTGGACAACCTGAATCACATTTGTTCCCCTTCATTTTAGAACATTTTCCAAAAGCCTAAATGCTGGCATGAAAAAGTGTTCTACTTTCAACAACTTTTGTAAATACTACAAAATCTGTTGCTGTTGGGACTTTGCAAATCAATATAAGTCAGTTTTGAGCCTGAGATGAGGTTACTCTCATGGAGCATGAAGTTTCTCAGAATGTTGCTGTCTTTGCATGAGTCTACTCATGGTCAGCCAGTTTATTTCCTCCTTCCAAAAACTTCCCAATAGGTCCATTAGCCACCACTAGGGTTGACATAGTGTTGCAAATGTTACCAGGATAAAGGCATTACTGAAGTTGAAATAATGATGTTGTTTATAAAAATAAAAAAAAAACAGCAAAACTTTTTGGTTGTCATGGCAACACTACCATGGCAACATTATGGGTGTTACACAACCAGTGTTCCCAAAAAGGTTCTATTCTAAGACCCCTTTTGGTTCTTTATTCGCATATATGGCATTCAGAAGAATCGCTTATCTAGATCTTCTATCTCATTATACATCAGAGCAATTTAGGATTAAGAGCCTTGCTCAAGGGCCCAACAGTGACTGTTGTGGTGGGGACCTTTCAGTCAGTAGTCCAACACCTCAACCTCAACACCTCAACAGGGTCTTAAGTTTGTATCAAGTCTATGAAGAGTCTATAACACAGGCTATGCAAATGGTAGTGTAGTTACACGTCTGGAAAGGGTACACAGCTTCAGAATACCTGTGGGCGTAGTGTATGCTTAATACAGAAGCATAAATCAGACTTTGGTGCCCGGCAGGTTCAAAATGTCCGATTGATTCCAGGGTAGAGGCCAGATATAAATCGACACATAGTCCTCCAGGTTGTGGGTTGGGTGTGGTTTCAAAGTCTCCACCCTGTGCAAGAATTGTTAATCAATAAACAGGCCAGGAGTCAATTGCAAGCAACAAAGTTTATTTTCTCTCTGGAGAGTATCAATTCTCCAGAGAGAGACACAGACTCAGTTAGCTCGATTACATTTACGTCATTATTTACAGGAAGATTAAACAAAAGGTGCGCGCTACTGTATGTGTGTGTGTGTGTGTGTGTGTGTGTGTGTGTGTGCACAGTTCTAGATATAGATGTTTATTGAAATCCTCCTAAAACAGTTTGTTCTCTTTTCAAGATAAGTTCGCCACTGTACACAATGTTCTTTTTATCTGCAATAAGGCTGCGGTCACAGTGCTCTCGAACGCCTGCATATACACACACAAGAAGAAACTTGTACATCTGCCAAACCATTAATAGAGCATGTTAAACAGCTATATAATACAAAAGTATTATAGTGATAAATGCAACAAATTATGATTCTTACACAGTACAATGTCAACCAAGGTCCATGAGTCTCTATGTAAGACTGATCCAAATAGGTGTCGAACAGTACCTGGGCAGATAATGTTCCCACTTTTTTCCTCAGTTACCATCACCCATCCTTTATTAGCCCATGTCCAATAGTGTGCTGAACATGTCCCTTTAGGGCACAACAGAGCTCCACAATCCATCTCTAGAATGCTTTGTTTAGTCTGTTGTCTGTTAAGCCATGGTTATTTTTGAAATGTCACACCAATATGCAACTCATGTGGCTCTACTCTAGCACTGGCAGAAGGATGCATAGAAGCAGCCTTCATCCAGATCAAGCAAGCACCATGGAAAATATGAACTTGAACCATGTCATAACCTTAAACATCCCAATCTGAGGGTTGAAAGCTATTCTTGGGGACTAATGATCTGTAGATGATTAGTCCAATATCTGAAACACTAAGCTGTCCTAGCTCACGAAAACATGGAACCTGGAAGAAGGAGTACTTAAAAACCAAGATTACAAGTTTCTAAATTTGCTTGAGACAGTGACTAACCTAAGGTTGAAATAACCATTGCACTTAGGTCCCACACTTACTGTAAAATCATCCATTGTCAACCAAGGAACCAAACTGAGGGCCAGTTCCTCTGTGGTTGAAAACATAGCCCATGAAGACATCAGTTGTTCTGGAGAACTTTCAACAGCCTTGAAAGATCTTGTCAAAAACATATCAATATTATACATCCCCGGTGAAGTCCTCATAGGCAATAATGAGTCTCTCTTGATTGCAAATTTCCACAGGATGGAAAAAAAAGACAACCTCAAGGCTTCAAAAAGAAGCACAATCTTTATCCTTATAATCTTTAATAATTAGTTCATTAGTAGTATAATTTTGCTAGCCATGGTGTGGAAGGGTCATTCTCGGTAGGATCCATTCTTGAAACAAAAACTACCTCCTGAAGGCCCAGGGCAGTTTCTGAGGCAGTTTCTAAAGAAGATCTAAGAACAACAAGAACTTTCTATTTGTGTGTCAAGAGGGAATTCATGTGGGGGGCTCCTGCTCAAAAGTGTCAAACCGCCCAAGGTCATAAACATCATCCTAAGTTTCCATATTGGCATGTATGCTCAGATTTCCATCAGCAGATAGCTCACTGAGGCATTTAAAATGACAGCCAGACTACAGCAGGATTGCATCCTAGTTGCAGCAGTATGAGAGATTTTCCCTCTGAATTTAGGATTCTAGATGGCATCTTCTGTCACCACACCGCCCGTAGGTGAAGACGTGCACGGGTTTCAGCTGGTGATTATCAGAATTGATGGCAGGGAATTCGTTGCAGTTTGCAAAGCAGACTATTTTACTAGACTAGATTATTTTTCCTGTTCTTCATCTTTAGTCCAAAGTGAGACATGTCCCTGAAGGCTTGGCGCAGAGTGAAGCTACACTATAAGCATGATGGCAGTTTGTTTAACACTAGATGGCTGAAGAGCGAGACAATGGTCTCAAGTACATAACAAGACAGACCAGCTACAAAAAACTCACATCATCTCTAAATCATGCAATAGCCCAGAACCAAGCTTTAGCAAGTTTAAAACTGAAGCTCTGGACACATCCACTTATTCACCTATCTGGGTGGTGTGGTGACAGAAGACCCCACCTTGAATCTCTAAAACTCTAAAAATCTCTAATACACAAAACATGCAGTCAACAAATGCGGCATCAAGACACCGGGATATCTTCACTTCTACACTCACATCTATAGGCTTGAGATGATTGAACAACAGTCTCTCAGAAAGGGTTTACACATTAGGTTTGCCACCATGTCACAAACACTGAAGTGCTTCATACGTAAGTCCAAGAGAATTGAGACCATGCTGTTTAGCAACCATTTGCAGTAATTGGTTCGTGTAAGCAGAATGGACACCCATGAGCTGCCGACCTCACAAGCAATGAAAGGACCGTGCCAAGGATGACTTTAGATATTATAACACTACCAGAAACAGTTGGTGTGAGGAGACAGCAGACAGGGACAGATGGTGGCAAAACCTATGGGAAGGCAGGTCTTTCTCGGAGGAAAAAAAAAAGGAAAAAATACCAACCCTGCCAAGAGACAATGACAGAAGTGTCATACAGCAGTGAAAATTAGGGCCCCCATTGTCAAACTTGACAGGTATTGGAGATAGAGAGGGAAAGATAAGGCAGGGGGTTACACCCAAATGCTGAACATAATAAATGAAGGACTTTGCATTCATGCTGTGCATTTCGGCATGGATCAGTAAAATCTGCTATAATGCGTCTTTATCTGTACCATAACAAACAAGCGTCACGATGACGGACTTTGCATTCATGACACGTGTTGCCTCATTTGTTATGGGTACATTTACTTTCCTGCATGGAGCAGTAAATGCTACATAGTGCTTACCTTTGGTGTTAATTCCACCTTCACAAAAACAAGCTGTAGAAAAATGTGAGTGTTTCATAACTGTTTAATGTTCTAAGCAAATACATGTGACTTGGCTGTATCTTAGTTACATATTTACATAATGAGATATAGGATACTTAATAGAACATAAATAGCTACCTTATCAGATGATTTAATATACAGTAGTGACATTGCCGTGGTTATGTGTTTATTTAAGGAAACTTTGAACAAAGTCTCAGAAAGACATCTCGTGAAGCTTAATCTAAAGCGTAATCTAAAAACATCTAAAAGCCAAGCATCTCCATGCTTCAATGTGTATAATGTAGCTATGCAAATTCAATCCATCCATCCATCCATCCATCCATCCATCCATCCTTCTAGGAACCTCTGTAGTCCAACTAGGGAACGTGAAGGTCAATGGTGAGCATTGTATTTATTTTCACCTTCTACGATTGTGGTATCACCTCCGGTCAACATTAATACATGCATTCACACACTGCGGTGCTTGCTGGATCGGTTTGCAGCTAAGTGTGAAACGGCAGGGATGAGGATCAGCACCTCGAAATCTGTGGCCATGGTTCTCAGCAGGAAACCGATGGATTGT
>JAQQZS010000019.1:2892543-2903348 GCA_030068045.1 Platyallabes tihoni | reverse complement strand
ATGAAGTCTCTGACCAGGCGTTCAAAGCACTTCATCACTACTGATGTGAGGGCTACAGGGCGATAGTCATTGAGGGAAGCAGGCTGCTTTGAAGCAAGAATTCCTCTTACTGTTTGTTAACATGGTTGTTTTTTCCATCAACGTCTCTTTATTTCGCTCAACAGCACACCGATGGTGTTTACTCCATGTTCTTTCTGTACCTAAATTGCCCACACATACTGTACATTTCTGTACAGTTATTTGATTTCCTCTACATTCGTTTTTGGCTTGTGAACGTACAGTACCGTGTATCTCCTTTCATAAACACACCGCCTGCATCCCGAAGTCAACATTCTATTTGTAGCGCCAATATGCCTTATAAAAAGGATTTCAGATCCTCTCATCTCCTGAATGTTTTATCTTTTAATAACACGCCATTCATTTTCTATTTGCCAAATCCTCTATGTGTCTGTGTTTAAATCAATGCCTCATCTGACAGAAGCCACAGGGGCAGTTTTACAGTCGATTACACGTTCTGTCACCGAGTTTAGTGTCAAAAAGAAATCAATTCAGGAACCGAACTGATCACAATGACAAGAAAGAAAGAAAGTCATTCGCTTGAGCACAGACGTACTAATATTACAGACAGCGACCAATCGCTCTAATCTTACAATTACCATATAAATTGACATCCTGTCTTTTGGTTCCACTGAAGCTTTATGTTTGCTTTTCAAGGTAAACCTTTAATCCTCGCTTTAAATCACCTGCTGAACTGGCGTGATCTCCGAGAAAGCGTCCTCAGCCTTGATGCATCCTGGACATAGTTACAGCTTAGCTAGATGTTTAACCTTGGTTAGGATTATAAAGAGTAAAGATTTTATTTCATGAGATAACAATGATTTGTTTGCAGAAAATGGAAAATAGATTATACAATTTATCTATATTCTACGATATTTAACACCTGAATATAGAAGGTTGACATGCCATGCCAAGATGCACATTTATTAGATAGTCAGGACTATGTTAGTGATGGCTATTATAGCTCACTTTACTGATATATATACACACATATACACTACTGCTCCAAAATTCGGGATCACTTTCTAACTCCATGGTCATTTGTGATTTTTCTTTCTTTCTATTCTGTAAAGCAATGCTACAAGTTGTCCAAAATCTACAATAATCTCATTTGAACAGTTGATATTGAAATGTGTCTGCCACTCATGATCTGTAAGGCCTTCATAATGGCCTTCTAATCTGAGGCGGTGTTTGTTAATTGGTGATTTCTGAGGCTCTAAATGAACTTCTCCTCTCCAGCACAGGTAAGTTTTGGTCTTGCCTTTCTGGGATGGTCTTCTGTGCCATAAAGGCAGGAACTGAACCCGGACCCGGCGCTAACCACTAAGCCGCCTTGACAAGCTCGATCAACAGTGCACATCAGGCAACAAATACTCCCAAATCCTGTAGAAATATCCTCCATTTTCTATAGCGGTTTCATACAGGGGTTGTATCAGAGCAGTTCAGGATGAAGGACCTTGCTCAATAACCCAAAAGTGCAGATGGTGGCACTGGGGGACGAACCGGGGACCCTCTGATCAGCAGTTCATCATCTACCCGGATAAAAGATGCTGAAAAACTATGACTTTAAAAAAAAAACAAATACAAAGACACTTCTTCAGGTGGACATGCCAGGTCAATCAGGTCAATGGAGAACAGTCAGGCTTGAAAAAATCAAACAATCACATTTTACAACCATGGTGAGAGTCATCTCAGAATGCATATAAATCTTTAGGGCAGATTGGCTACAAGAGCAGATGAGCGCACCAGGTTCCCTTCCTGTTAGTCCACAATATAACAGGAAAATGTACGAGTTCCTGCTTCTCCCGTCCACTGACCAGTTCAACCAGGTTTGTCTCTTCTCCACATGCCCACATGGTTTCCTCTAGGATCTCCAGGTTCCTCCAACATCCCAGAAACAAGCCTGAAGGTCAACTGGTGAGTATAAACATGTCTGCATGGTGATGGCTCATGTGTTTTTTCCCCTTTGGATAGACTCCAGATCTGCCAGGACAAAGTGTCTACTGCAATCTAGAGTTGAAATTAAAAAAAAAAAAGTGAAAGATAGCTTTAGTGCCATATTTCTTGTAAAAAGCTCCTGACACAAATGTCATATTGCCTTTGGAATCCATCTGGTTATTTTATACCCTTTTTAAACAGTTTGTCAGTCTGCAGGTTATCGCTTTTATGATGGAAGAATTAGGCTACTATCACCTGATCTTCAAACACTCCAAGACTTCATACACTAGGTGGCAGTGTGTCACCAGGCTTTCTTTCATGTGCACCTTAGAAAACAGTACAGATAGAGAAAACCACTTTGTTTTTCATGAATCAGTCCATATTTTTTGCAGTCAACTCCATTTCTCAGTCATTTATTCCCAGTAATGTCCACTGGTGTAATCTGGAGTTCACCAGTAGAAGAGATTTTCTCATTCAGGTTTGGTGTAAATTTTATTCAAGTCACTTCTTACATTTATAGCATTTGGCAGACACCCTTATCCAGAGCGACTTACATTTTTATCTCATTATACATCTGAGTAGTTGAGGGTTAAGGGCCTTGCTCAAGGGCCCAACAGTGGCAACCTGGTGGTAGTGGGGACCTTCTGATCAGCAGGCCAACACCTTAACCACTGCACTACCGCTGACCAGCCAAAACACGCCCAGAAACCCAACATGGATATACCAGGAACTACCATCAAAACTACTGTTCAACTGGTATAAACAGTTTGCATGTAAACTGACACGTCTTGTGTTTTATGGATTCCTTTATATTGGCTCTATTCCTATGGTTACCCATGTTCTACCATCTCATTTAGCAGCATAAATCGTAAAAAACAGCCTAATGATACTGCTTCCCCTTTTCGTTGTCCAGATAACATGGTAGCTTACACCAATTCATACATGCTAAAACAAAAGCTTTCACCCTTAATTAGCAAAACAAGCAATGCTTTTTTGCTACTTGATGAATTGTGGAATGATTAGCAGTAATTACTCTCTGGGAGATCATCACCCTCTCGTTATCCTCAGGCTGCAGTAAAGGACACGTGCTAGAGGCAGATAGTCATCTGTTTAATTTACTGATGGTGGAACGTAACTGTAGTGTTCGTACGTGTTTATTAGGAACACAAATACAGTCCAGTATACTAATACCACTGTATCATCATTTATTTACCATCAACTAAATCAGATATCATGCAAATTAGGGTTGAAACAGTGGCATAGTAGTTTCAAAACTATTAAAAATATTGATGCCCTATAGTTTTGTTGCATTAATACCTGGAATTGAAATGAATTTTGGGAGACTTGTACCATCTCTGGTTTGCACAAAAAGCCTACCACTTTAAAAAGGTGCAAAATGCACCAATCAGCAATAACATTTCAACAAAAAACATTAAGCCAGATATTGTGTAGGTTGTGCCACCAGGGCAGTTCTGGTCCATTGGGGCATGACTGCACAAGACCTCTGGGTTGCGATTTGGTGTCTGGCACTGAGGCGTTGGCAGAGGATACTTTGGCTGCTGTAGGTTGGGGCCACCGTAGATCAGACTTGTTTGTCCAGAGCATACCTCAATCGGATTGGGATCTAGGGAGTTTGGAGCCTGGGTTGATGATCTTTGGCTCTTTTCCTGCTGGGCCTCATACATGGCAGGCTGTGGTACACCGGGGGTTCCTTTCTTTCGTGGCCAGCACTGAGTTTTCAAGAACTCACTTTTAAGTAAGTTGTGCTGCATTGGATTTTCTGTGGGATCAGACCAGGCAAGCTGACCTTTGGTTCTAGGGGGCATAAATGAGCCCTGGGTGCCCATGATCCTGTCACTAGTATATAATCAATGTTAATGTGTTAGAGGTAATGGCTAATCAGTGTATTTCTTTATTGTAACAGAAACAATAAGTCATGCACATAAGTATAACCCCCAAGGCAGCCTATGCAATAACAACTATCTCTATTAAGATAAGATAAAACGGATATTTATTAATCCAGAGATTAATTGCTTACGGCAAAACTGCTTCAACTCCATCAAGTTAGATGGGTCGTGTTGGTTTACAGTAATCTGGATTGAGCTCTTGGTTTCGACCAGGACATTCTGTTTCCTTTTAAAGCACTCTAGTGTAGCTTTACCGGTATGTTTAGGGTCATTGCCCTGCTGGAGGGTCAACCAGCAACCCTGTATCAAATATCTGCCATTATTTAGCACCATCCATCTTTGCTTCATTCCTGACCAGTTTTCTAGTCCCTGCTGAAAAACAAAAGCATCCCCACAGCATGATGGTGCCACAACCCTGCCTCACTCTGGGAATGGTATTCTCGGATTGATTGGAAGTGTTGGGTTTATGCCACACATACTGTAGTGTTTCACATCATGGCCAAGATACACACTTATAGTCTCATCTGATCAGAGAACATTCTCCCGTGTATTGCCAGAGTCTGCCACATGCTGTTAGGCAAACTCCAAACACGTTTTCTTCCTTTTTCATTAAAGCAGTGGGTTTATTTTGGCCTGGGTATGGCTTAAAGTGGTTGTGTGAACAGATACTCCCATCTCCACTGTGCATCTTCACAGCTCCTTCAGTGTTATCTTTGGTAACACCTTCCTCGCCTAGTCTGTGAGACTTGGTGGGTGGCCATCTCTTACCAGGTATGTACTGGTATCATATTCTTTCCATTTTATTATCCTGGACTTACAGATGGTTCATGTGATGTTTAAAGTTTGGGTTTTTATATAGCCCTAACCCTGATCTTTATACTTCTCTACACCATCGTCTCTGCCTTAATTGGCGAGCTAATACGTAGTGTTGCTGACTCAGTGGCCTATTTATACTGACATCATCACGTGATTTATCAAATGATTAGGCCACTTCTAGGATTAATTGGTTGGACCAGATATTTTTTTCAGAGCAAAGCAGGTGAACACATACACACTCATAACTTTATATGCACTCAGAACACATACACACTTATCAAAACATTTTCATGTTCCGCTTTATATTACAATGTGTTATATTACATAAAAGGCTATTTTTAAGATTTTAATGCAGTAAAAACATGAAAAACACAAAGGGGGTGTGGTTGCCTCATTGACCTTCCTTATGGAGCATTCTTTCTCCTTTTTGTGTCCAGCTGTGACTACCCAAATATTGTACATCCCCCTTCCTCTGGACTCGCTCTAAATCATACTACAGCATCCCCACCCATTACATTGCTCCTCAGTTTCTTCCGGAAAGGACGTGGACTGCACTGAAATCCCTTCATCTCTGCGGGAAGCTACTAATCTGAGGGTTACATTGCTACCTCAGCCAATCCCAACATGCTTGTAACTTTATCATAAACTTTCAGGCATTGGCTATCAATCACAACCAGAACAACAATGCATTACAGACTACAAGTATATTCAAATAGCAAGCTATGTTTTTTTTGCCTAAGCATCACTTTTCCACACAACCGCTCTCTCTCTCTCTCTCTCTCTCTCTTTCAGCTTGTATCAACAACAATGTGATAAATATTGATATTCATTCATTCATCTTCTATACTGTTTATCCTATATACGTCCCTCATACGTCCCTATATACGCATCTCAGGAAACTCTGGGCACAAGGCAGGGTACACCTTGGACAGGGTGCCAATCCATCGCAGGGCACTCACACGCTGTACATGTACTCACACGCTCATTCATATGTCCTTTTTTAATAGTTTTTCCCTCTTGTCTGGGGCTAAAAAAAGACAATTAGATTTTTTTTCTTGGTGTTTATCGGCGGTTGGTATCCACTATGTTGTATTATTACCCTTAAGAAACCCAACAAATACTTTCTTCCTTGTCCTCTTTCTCCATTTTATGAAATACATTCCACAATTTACTCAACCTTTCCAAATTCCCCCTAACCTATTGTGACCTCATATCAAAAGAGCCCCACCCCCAGCTTGTTCTTCAGCATTTACATAGACAAAGAAGGGAGTTTGAGGTGTGAAAAAATACATTGTCTGAGAGATATTTGCAGAGAAGTGCATTAACACCCTCACTTTGAGAAACAGGAAAATACAGCTGTACCTCGGCATGCAAATTTAATCCGTTCCAGAGGTGAGTTCTTAAGGCGAAAATTCATATTGTGAAACGCATTGTTCCATAGGAAATAATGTAAATGCAGATAATCCGCTCCAGCCACCCAAAAATATTACCATATTACCAATTTCCAATACTATAATCACATTTTTTGCATATAAGAACAATCAAAACATTTAGAAAAGACATGTAAATAAAGTACAATATGTAATAAATAAACATTAAACCTCATTTAACATTAATTTATGATTCCTGTTGGCACCGGCTGCTTTTAAAACAAGACTGGCTCAGTTTTCTTCTTTCTGCCGTCCTTGTTAACTTTATTGGTACCCATGGGGCAAATTTCTTGCAAAATTTCAGTTCTCAAGACGAAAATTAGTGGGATGGGGTACCACTGTATGGGACCTTTAAGACTATGAGATTATTCCAGGCGTATTTCAAACTCCTCCAAATGCCACTCATCTTCACATTAATAAGTAGCGTCACTACGGTTCCTGTGGCTCCGTCACTAAATCTAGCTACTTGTAGCGGACTTCACTCCGCACCACAAATAAACTACCAACACCAGGTTCTTTGGGGAGATGAGTCAGAGGACAGAAGTTTCTCACATTTACTGCAACAACAAAAAAAACTATATAAGAGCACTTATTAACAGAGAAAAACCCACACTCAACGTGAAACAAACATGTGCGTTCATAAAACTCAGAATATACATTAAAATCACATTAAAAGGCTGTTCTGAGAGAGCAGGTGCGACCGGTCCACTATTAATGACATCACTCCCGGATTAATTCGGATTAACGAAATTAATGATAAATAATCCATGAGGTAAACAAACACTTGAAAAAAAATTATATAAACAATTGTTTGCTTACTGAAATAAATAATTTGGAATCATTAAACGAAGAAAAGTTTGCTGGAACAGTTACAAAAAAACCCCCCAAAAAACTCACATACAGTACTTTCATTCATATTCTTCTGGGAATATTGTGGAAACAATGGGTGTTTGGGGAGGATACACCCTGAACGTGATGCCAGTCCATTGCACAGCACCATGCACACATGCATTCATACTTAGGGGTATTTTGAGTCGCTAAACTACTTACTACAGTACTTACGGAGTTGTTTTTTAGAGAGTGGGAGGAAACCCGGGGAACCCAGAGGAAAACCCCACTCACATGGGGAAATAGGAAACTTTGAACAGAGAGCAACCTGAGATCTGAACAAAGACAAACATAATGCATGTGTAACAGCCTTGATTTCATCTCTAATGGACAAAATTAAGAGAGTATTTCATAAAAGCTGAGCAGATGACCTAGGAGTCGTTTCAAGCTTAAACCACCTACAAGGCAACATCCAGGTCAAATACACCAATTAGCCGTTTGTTACGACCTCCTTCTCCAAGTGATTGATCTGAATAATATAAACTGTATAAGAGGTCTCATGTGGGGCTTATAAAAAATGCATTTTACCAAAGCAGCGCCGTTCTCTGAACAACCCCACGCCCACCCAGTGCCGACCGAGTGCCCCGGTCACTCCATGACAGAGCCTTTGTTGATGTGTGCAGACTTCTCCTTTAAGGGGATGCATGCTTGCACGCCTGTCATTCACCTCAAGAACTTGTAGCTTGGTGTGTGATCTCAAACCATCGACCATATCCACCAAACGCCCCAGGTTTGTCTCTTCCAGGTGACCTTTTTTCCATTGGTTTGGACTCAAGCAATTCCCAAAATTCCTCATTAAAATCCCCACCTCATTTCTCTCCCCTCCTCTCTTAGGCATTTCCCCACTGTCTCCCATTTTCTCCATCTCCTCCCTCCTTTCTCTCTCTCTCTCTCTCTCTCTCTCACTCACTCACTCTCTCTCTCTCACCCGGTGCCTCCTCCTCAGATGTATTCTTCAGTCAGTGGGTTGGAACTGCAGCGGCTGCTGGAGGAGGCCAGAGTAAGAGCGAGAGAGAGAGAGAGAGAGACAGACAGAGTGGAAAGAGAGCGGGTGGAGGGGCTGAGCAGCGTCTGGGTCAGCACAGTCTGTCATCTCACACAATCTAAGAGCGAGCAAGCGAAGGAGAGCGAGCGTGCATGTGTGTGCATGTGTGTGTGAATGTGTGTGTGTGAGAGAGAGAGAGGAGCGCAGCAGGAGAGAGGAGGTAGAGATGTCAGAGGATGTGGTTTTCCTGAGCTTGCAGAACACAGCGCAGGCATAGTTTGAGCATGACCTCAACGCAGGCACGCAAAGTGAGCTCTCCGCGCTCTGCTTAGCCTCTCGCAGGACTGTTACCGGTGGGATTGTGAGACAAACGGAGCCAGGTCGAAAAAGTGCACGCCGAAGAGCAGACCACGGACTCGTTGCATTCTGGAGCTCTAGGATTTCACGCAGGAATTTGGAACATTTCGCCCGCACTCCGGCTCCCTCGCTCGTCTGGCGTTCATGCCGTTCGTGAACTTGGTAGAGAAGATCTTCTCGGATTGTTGAGACTTGACGCACCTGTGGATCCACAACGGCACAGCAGGTAAGAACTCAGCGTGCATACCGGATGTTTCACAGACAGAAGTTCAGAGTGGTCTGATGCTGTCTTGTCCCTTATCGATGAATGTCTGACACATGTACAGTAATACAGCGGTGCTGCCTTTGTGATTCTCTATTAAAACAATATCAATGCAAATTGATCATGCATCACAAAAATCGAAAGTCTGTCCATAAGAAAAGTGAATAATGGCACAACTATTAAAAAAATCTCTGTTATAAAAACACTTTGTTACTCTCAAGGCGACATATCTATTTGAAACAAAAATGATCATCATATACGAAACGAAATGATTTTAATCTAATTCAATTCAGAGCGTTATCTGTTTAGGGCTCAGACGATTAAGGAAGCAGCTGATAAAGAGGATATCAGTATTACTGATCACTCATGGCAAGCCGCAAGCCTCAAAACTTCCCACAAACACAAATACACACACACACACACCACTTCTTAAGCTTCTGGCAGATCAGCATTTCGGTTCTCCAGCGATTCAGTCACATGAGCAAAGCGTGGTCTGGATGGCAGCTCTGAGACTTGTCTGTCTGTTTTTTTTTCACTTCTTTAACAAGCCGTTCATGTCGAATTCGCCCTTGTTGCTAGGAAGAGAATGGAGGTCAAGGGTATTCCAGAAGACATGAGAGGGTAAGCGAGAAATTGAGACAGAGAAAGAGAGTAAGAGAGAGAGAGAGAGAGAGAGAGTATGTTCAAGTGGAAGGAAAAGAGAGAAAAGGGCAGAAGAGGGCAAACTGTCATTAATCAGTTCCAGTGGCTGCCTGCGAGGCAGGCTGTGTGTCGGTCGTGCCGGGTCTCTGGAACTCGCGCAAACAGAGGAGCTCGTTGTCGCCGTGGAATCTGGAACATCATGAGAGCCCCGGTCCGATCTTTACAGTCTGCTGTATGACGCTTCGACTCAATACGCATGGTGTGTCCCGGGGTCTCTCCGTCCCTGCTCCAGCTGTCTCTACAAATAAAACTCATAGAACCAAAACGATGATGATGATGATTATAAGTTGACCCTAAATTACAGTAATATGGCAAGACATTCATTCATTCATTCATCGTTTTGTCCTTATCAGGATCGTGGTAGGTCTGAGCACCGTGGACAGAAAGCCAGTTCATCTCAGGGCATTATGCACAGTCAATTCACCTAATTGGGAGTTTGGAGGAAACCAAGAAGAAAACCAATATGAATGAGTATATTAGAGGGGTTATTACAGGTAGGACGGTGTGGGGACAGTTATAGAGAGCAGAAGAAGATGGTGCAGAGGAGGGACAAGGGGTATACCGGGCAGAGATTGTTAGAGATGGAGCTGCCAGGCAGGAGGGGTACAGGAAGGCCCAAGAGGAGGTTTATAAATGTGGTGAGGAAGGACATGCAGGAGGTTGGAGTGACAAGGGAGGATGTGGTAGACAGAGTTAGATGGAGACAAATGGTCCGCTGTGATGGCCCCTAACGGGAGCAGCTGAAAAAAAGAAGAAAAGGAAAAAAGGAAGATAAATATGAAAAAAAGAAAAAATATGAGTTGCATATAATATACAATACAATATACATACAATATTTGCAAATAAGACGACTAGTGTTAACTAGATTTTAAGGTCTCATATTTTAATAATTTTATAACAAGTTAACATAGGTCTCAGAGTCTCAGAGTTCCCGAAATGTGTGTGTTAACACTCCAACTGAAACACCCCTCAGATTATGCACCCCCCCCCCCCCATATCTCAAATACCCTTTGCGTTTGCACTCCTTTTCCAAACGCGCCTTTTCAGTGTTTATGCAAAATAATTTATGCGCCAACAACAGAGCTGAGCAACCAACCTGAGGGAGGGGTTTGTCTTATGTGAGGTCACAATAGGGGGAAATCTAATTGTTTTGTTTAAGCTACAGACAAAAAAGAACAATTTTTTAATTGTACATGCACACTGGAGACCATCTAAAAATGCCTCGAAAGTACATCTTGCATAATAGGCTGCCTTTAAGAGTAACAGTCTAACATTACACTTTCCATGAAGCCACTTGTTGTTGTTGTTTGTTTGTTCAGTTTTTTAAGAATGTAGCCTTTTTCGGAAAATTAGAGATCAAAATCCTCAATGAAACTGTACTTCATTTACAAAGTTCAAAGTTCAAAGGCTTTTATTGTCATTTCAACCATATACAGTTAGTACACAGTGAAACGAAACAACGT
>JAQQZS010000019.1:2849056-2859395 GCA_030068045.1 Platyallabes tihoni | reverse complement strand
CCCGACAACATAGCTCCCAGGATCATTGGGACACGCAAACCCCTCCACCACGATAAGGTGGTGGTTCAAGGAGGGGTTTATTTATTTATTTATTTTTAAATGTTCTGAGATGTACATTTACCATGGGTTTTTTTTTTTTTTTTTGATGACTACTTATTGGCTTTGCCTGTTATACGGCAGGAGGACAAACTTGCCCTACTTGTGCCAATCTAAGTGAAAGTAGCTACATTATACCAGGTGCATTATATTCATTAGAATCCCGACTATCCCATTTTATCAAATAGTCAGAAGTATGAAGGCTCCGAGAAAGGAAAATAAAGGCGTCTTTATGCGAACCCATTAGCCGTTTCCTTCATTTGACAGCACATTTCAAAATACCTGCGACCTCGCTCAAAGGTTTTTAAAAGGCAAATGGCATGTAAGGGGGTCTTGCATTAATAAGAGCACGGCTTAACTTTTATTAAAAATGGGCAGCTTGAGAACAGGGGTTAGGGTTCTACACTAGTTTGAACATCAGGACAAGAGAACCATTTTTTGTTTTCCGAATTTTAAAATGCATCACTTATAAAATGATTCAATCTAGCACCATGGGATTGGCTTCCAAGCTTATCTTTCTAAAGAAACCTTAAGGAAACATATTTTTTTCCAATCATAGAAGCAACGTTGTTTTTGTTTTCCTAAATCAAATTTTTCTCACTACCCATACTGGATAGATATTAAATCTGACGCATTACTGTTCTGTGACAGAGCATTAATGCCAGAGGCATTTAGTACAACAGAAAGTGGTCGACTATTACTACAAGCCATGTCTTGGGCTCATGAAGCTTCATGAAGATGCAGAGTGAAAGCTCCTCATGCAAATGTTAACCTTAAGATTAGCATCAAGCTTTACAAGAGATCAGTGTGCAAACTATAAATGACAAAGCAAGACATGCAATGCACTCATTCTAATATAGTATTGTTTCTATAGTGAATACATAAACCCATGAATAAAAAATAAAAAATAAACAGTTTGTAGCGGTTTGTAAATGCAGGTTTGTCAGTCTGTAAATAAATGTTATCAAGAAATACACTTGTTAAATCGTGTGACATTTATTTGTGAACTTGAGGCTCTGCGGCTCTGCCCCGACTCCACTGGCACCCACGCTATGACACAAGAGTTGATGATGACCCTGGTCACTACCTTCCTAAACAAACTTTACGTCCACAACACAGCCTGCACAGTTTTTTTTATACATTACTCACTCACTCATCATCTGTACCGCTTAAATTTAAAATCAGGATCTCGGGGGGCCTGGAGCCTATCCCAGAGACTTAGGGCACGAGGCGGGATACACTCTGGATAGGGTGACAATCCACTGCAGGGCTCACATGCGTACACACACTCATTCACACACTACGGACAATTTGGGAACTCCAATCAGCCTAATCTGCAGGTCTTCTGACTGTGCGAGGAAACCGGAGTACCTGGAGGAAACCCACCAAGTACAGGGAGAATATGCAAACTCCATGCACACAGAGGCAGGAATCGAACCTGGACGGAAATCGAACATGGACCCTGGAGGTGCAAGGTGACAGTGCTAAGCACTACACTACCATGCCACCCCGTTTATAAATAATCATCAGATTATGAAACTGATCTGACTCCATACTGTACATCTGGCAACTAATCAATTACCAGTTATTTGATAGACATCTTACAGCTTGGTTGTCCCCTCTCCATTGGGTAGCAGTTCCATTCCCAGAGTCCCCAGGTGCTTGGTTTCCAATGGTTTCCCTCCAAATTGCGCCCTCCAGCAATCTATTAAACCTCAGATTAGAGCGCCAACTATGATTTTTATGAGTCAGTGTTCAGGGTGAGTGTTTTGATCTTTTTCTCCTGGTAGTTTGTCATAGACTGGATATGGAGACGTGATGGAGACTTTGGTTTGGGGGAAAAAATTCATAACATTCTCCCAGATATATCAGTTATTTGGTTATTTGGTACTGCATTTTGGTTTTGGAGAAAATGTCATGACGTTTTCATTGAGTGAATGGCATATACTGTAGTACTGTATATGTATCACTGGAGCCAGCTTGTGGTTCATTCACAGAATCCATGCATCTCTTTAAAAAACTAGCATAGCGTCGCACAGTCTTTTTATGTTTATTCATCATTAATTTTAGTGGCATAGTAGTTAGCAAGAAGCCTCTGAAGACAAGTTTACATTATGATAATGCTAGGTGCTATTACTTATATTTGCTCTGTATGTGGCTGAAAGCAGAGTGAAGTCCATGTCTTCTCACTACAATGCCATTCCCAGACGTCCCCAGTGTATTTCTTAAGTAAATAATATAGTTGTACTATAATGTCTAGAAAGCTATTAAAAAGATATCTAGGAATCATATGGTAGGAAGCAAATGCATCTTAAACATAATTCTAATCCAATATCTACTATTATACTGTACATAATCTATTGATAGACATGCAGGCAACAGCCAAAATGATGTGATGTGAATAAACAAACCCAACATCCAGCTGAAGATTGTCCAGGAGAAGACTGTCCAGCATTAAAGCAATCATTTTTTTTTTTCAGCTTGAACAGTATCGGCCTGATTGCAGTTCTGATTGCACCATTAGTTCTGTAATCACATCTGGATCCAGCACTAATTCCCTGCAGAACTGGAACGAGTCTGATAGCGCCAATAGTGCACGCTATGCCTGGCGAATAAACACTTGACATGGTGTAATTACTCCGGAAAGTGTCATGTTTTTGTGTGTTAACTGGTGATCAGACAAAAGAGGCTCTGTTTACTCCAATCACCAGGTGTACACACTGACTGGAAAAAAAAAAAAAAAAAGAAATGGAGCGCCGGTAAAGTAGGTTGTCGTTTTCTTTGAATGCATCCAATCAGGACGGATATCATTTTTCAATGTCAACCACACACTTGTGCAGCAGGTTGGCCGAATTGTACATTTACACACTGGACAGACGTGATTATGGGGAGCAGACACAAAGAAAAGAAAATAGAGCATGTAAAAAAACAGTCAGGAAATTCGTGCGTTCGAATCATAGAGGCTTTTCGGTAGGATGGAGCAGTCCTCGTTATAGCTGGCATAAAACATGTTAATGGAATTCTTGCTTTATAAGTGGTCGTGATTAAATACATTTCTGTGGTATTTTTATTCTCCGTCCCTGGGCGTAGGGAACGCTGAAACGGTCCGACTTAATGAGCATAATGCATTTCAGTGAAGTGACATTCCATTAGAATGAGGATATGTTTCTCCATCCATTGCCTAAAGCTGCACTCATAACGATCTTCATATCACTGAGCATGTTAAACACCATAGAAGACAAAAATACCATGTAAAGGGACTGAATTCTGGCCAGAACAGTGAGCCCAAGCCGTTAATAATGGATAAGACTTATTCTGAATTACTCGCATTTTATGTCCTAGTCACTTTGATTAAAAGGGTATTAAAAAAACAATTCCTGATATCCCATTGAAGCTGGGTCTTGGACATTTTCAAAGTGGCATCAGCTAAATACAATAAAAACCTGGCCTTGGCCCCATCTTGTTGGGAAACAGGAATTAAACACGGCATGCTTAAACCTTGAACCTTGAACTTGCAAAATAACATTCATTGAATATCAGACTTCAATTCTTTCCTGCATACAAATTTCATGCAAGATCGAATCAAATGCAAGGTATTATGGTTTTATGTAAGTCTTCCACTGTGGATGTTGTGCCTCATCCACTACAACTCCAGAGGTCTTTCTTTTATTTTTTTCCATCCAGACTCAGCATTTGGATAAGCCAATAAATGCCCCTTGTGCTTGTAGCAAAGATTCCCCCAGTGCATCCTGAATTAAAGTGGGAATTACCCCTGAGCAGCGAGTACCCTGGGAGAAAATAAAGCTCCTCTGATCCCTGGCCACAGTCGGGAAATGAGTTAGCACTAAGATGGACCACTATTAGTTCTTTTGGACCACAATCTATGCACAAGAGTGAGCTGAAGGAACCTAAAGCAAGGCACCACGGCCCCAGCAGGCTGCTCTCACAGAGGGCTATTAGTGAGGTAATTAACGTGTGCAGTGGTGCCCCTGGGCTCATATGCCCACAATGAGCAATGACTACTAATGACAGGAACTGGATATACGCACAAAGTACTACCAGAGTTCTGATCTGGCAGGAAACATTGTATAGGAATTTATCAACAAGTCTCCTTTCACAACCACCATCACAGCTTATCATCAATTTTTTGTCCTACACAGATTTGAGATTAATTTTCAAAGTGCTTGAAAAAGGTGAAAAATTTTATTAAAGGATTGACTTGTTAAAGAAGCAGTCATATGGGAATTTCAGGACTTTATCAGTCAGAAGTTGTCTTCAGAGACAAAGGTCAGAGAGGTGTTCGCCTGCTCTCATATTGACCAAAGACTTAAGAACCCAAACCCCAACCTGACTAGAGCTTTAATAATCAAATCTCAAACCTGACCAGAGATTTATGAACCCGATCAGAAACCTGACCAGAGACTTAAGAAAGCAATCCCCGACCTGACCAGAATCTTAAGAACCCGATCCCCGACTTCACCAGAGACTTAAGATCCAAATCCAAAACCTGACCAGAGATTTAAGAAAGCAATCCCGACCTGACCAGAATCTTAAGAACCCGATCCCCGACTTCACCAGAGACTTAAGATCCAAATCCAAAACCTGACCAGAGATTTAAGAAAGCAATCCCGACCTGACCAGAATCTTAAGAACCAGATCCCGAACCTGACCAGATATTCAAGAACGTAAACCACAATGTGACCAGAGATTTAAGGACCCATTACCAGACCTGACCAGAGACTTAAGAACCCGATCCCCGACTTCACCAGAGACATAAGATCCATATCCCAAACCTGACCAGAGATTTAAGAACCCGATCCCCAACTCAACCAGAGACTTAAGATCCAAATCCCCAACCTGACCAGAGATTTAATAATCAAATCCCAAACCTGATCAGTGACTTAAGAAACTGATTCCCAATCCTGACCAGAGGTTTAAGAAGGCGATCCCCGACCTGACCAGAACCTTAAGAATCAGATCCCAAACCTACCCAAAGACTGAAGGATCCGATCCCAAACAATTCCAAATTGACCAAAGGTTCAAGCAAATGTTCACAGATTGACCAGACTCTTGACCTGCTGATCCCAGAAGTTGCCATTTTAAGATTATTAAATATTGTTTTTGCATGAAGTGTTTTTAAAATAACTCACTCAAAACAGAAATTAATTGCCCTGTTGCAAAACCGCAAGTGAGAAATATCTGTTACCATGAAGTTAATCTAGTGGTTACATCACCAGACTCCATTTACTCATAGATCATAATAATTATGATGGCAACATAGGGCCTAATTAATTATTTTATGTAGTGAAAGGACTCACTCTGACAGCTGGATGCATGCTCTCACAGGGGACCAATGTTCATTTAGCTCAGCGCTTTCCAACCCAGTTTTCAGAAACACCCCGCTTTTGTTCCTTCCCCATCTCCCAGAACCTAAACCATGTAATGAAAAGTAATACCTGAAAGAGAGCAGAACCATAGAGCGTCTGGTTTTCCCCTGAGGAAACACTCGTTTAGATCGACTTAATACCAGATGTGCTACCGGATTTTCGGTCTCGTCATATTTTCTACACCATCGTAACACGATTCTATCGCAACTTGTTCGCTTGTGTCGAATCTGTTATCGCCGGCCATAAAATTAATCATAAAGACCGTCCAGCCATTTTTTACCTTTCACAGGTGGCAATGGTAATAAAACGCTTTCACACTATTAAAGCCAAGATAATAGTGTAGTTGAGAATAAACCAGTTAAACCATGATAGCATCTGATCTTTTTGTGTTACTCTCTTACTCCTGAACTCCCCCTTTCTATCCCACAGCTTCAGTCATATCATAATTACTCATTCAAGCAGTAAATATTAGGACCCTGGGGAGTCTGGTTGGGATGAAGGTTAATAGCGTGCGGACACAAATCAGACCTGAGCACACACGCTAGCAATCCGCGTAAAACGCATCGTGAGTGAATAGTTTGACAGAATGATGTTTATTTGTTGTTTAAAGTAAACTAAAAAGTCAAATCCTTGTAAGCCCTGGCGAGGTTATGCGGAAAACAAATATTATGAAAATTAAGACTGAGGGAGAAAAAAAAAATTAGTTTTGTCCTTTTTGCCTGAAGCGATTTCCTGCTTCACTTCAACGCGTAGCATGTAAAAGTAAATGAAGAAATAATTACATTTCTTATTAATAGTCTCCAGGGTATGGCTAGAAACTGCCGCTGTAATTTACTTTTTTTTTTCCATTGTGGTGTCTCTGGGCAAAGGTTATGCCAGTCAGCATTATAATTCTGTGGCAGGCAATTTGTAAGGTAATAAAATTTTACTAAGACCCAACCTTAATTATGAAATCCAAACCAAATGTTTTTTTTTTCCCCACAAACAAACTATTACCACAAGCCTGACCTTATTGGCATTTATTGACTCATCTGAAATGTCACGGAGGAGTGTGTTGACTTGCAAAACTGTCTTTATCCTGTTTTCTAATGGCCCAATTTACCCTTCCCAGTGGTGATTAGCATTATACATTTAGGTAATAAAAAAAAAAAAAAAAAAGCCAGACTAGCTGTTCTGAAATCAAAACAAAACACTAATCATGAGAACGGGCTGTAGCGTTTCGGTGGGAGTTCTCGCAGCGATTAAGGCCAACTACAGCGAGTGCCCCATGGCTGTTTTCCCAGCGGCATGTAATGAAAACCATTCCTTATTTATTCCTCCCAATGTGGGGGGTGCGCGAGGTGCTAGAGCAGTGACTGCAGACTGAGTTAATATCCCCCGACTCCGCGAAGGGCAAACACAGCACGTTGCCTCTAGGGACTCTCAGTGTTGGCAAACCAAAAAGTCAAATCAAATCAAACAGTGTGAAATTAATTACATTAAACTGAGAAAGAGTTGTTTTTTTTTTCCAGTGCATTTGTGACCATGCCCCCGTTCCCTTTATTTTAAATCAATCTATTGAACATTTTTTATATTAGACATTCTGGTTTTGTTTTTTATTTTTCACAGGGAGCAGAAAGTTGATTGAGAAATCCACCATTATTTTGAGATGGCCAGCAATTTGCCTGAAGGCAACTCGTTCGCTTCCAATTCGCTTTCACAATGGAGCCTGAAAATCGAGACAGAAGGCTGAGATATCCTGCTGGAATCAGCTTTTTTCCCAGTTTTTCTTCTTTTTCTTCTACCGCTTCCACTCTTTTTTTTTTTTTTCCAACATTACACTCTTTTATACAACTCACTTCATCCTCCAGTATATTGCATGGAAGATCACTGGAAGAGAGAATGGATTTGAAATTGATGTACCAAGCGAAGGGAAGAGTTCTGTGATGTGATTACCTGCCATCTATCTTGGTCTCATCACATAAAAAGGGTTCAGATAAACCTAATATGGGACAGCTGGAGAAAGGGTGGAAGGTTTACCCTTGACCCTGTAGCCTATTAAAAATAAAAATGTAAAAAATCTGAGAAATTTTGACTTCCTGTTTTTGTTGACCAGTTGGTTTGGACTTAATGGTCATTAGCCAGTACCAAATCGAAAGTAATTACCAGTAATCAGCTTTCATAAAAAGGTGTAAGTCCTGTGCATGGGGCTGGGCTAACACGATTTAAAGGCTAACGCGGTTAAGGCTTTTCTCGTGACGCAGAATTGAACTCGAATGCCGTGCTAGGTAAGAATTTTAATACTCATTTGCATAACAAAGAAGATATGCAAGACTAGTAGGGTATACAACGGCTAGCAGGGAGCGATAAGCTCATCTCCTCAAACATTATAATGCATCGTTCTTTAATGGTATCTACACCACATTATTTGTATGTACTGTAGTTGTCTTAAAACTGGATCTTTTGGACTTAACAACAGTAACAGCACCACTAATAATCACTGAGCAAACCGAGAATTGAAGTTGCCGCTTATTTCTTTCTAGCGCTGACTGTTGATTTATCCAGAGTCGGGTGATTACACAGAGAGACACGCCCCCCTAGATCCATAGACACGTCTATAACACACCATCATCGATAATCGATAAAGGACATTGGAATACGGGAAATTAAGTCATGTGTATACTGAACAAAAACAAGATGCGTTTTTTTTCTATCATTCTTTTTTCCTATGCTGTGAATAAAATAGAGACACTATACGGCCAAAAGTTTGTGTACCCCTATTCCAGATTTATTTCTACCCTTATTGCTCTACGTTTCTGGGAAGGCTTCTACTAGATTGTATAGGATTTGTGGTTTATCATTTACAAGAGTGAGATCAGACACTGATGTTGAGTCAGGAGGTCTGGAGTGCAGTTCATCCCATTGTTCGGTGAGGTTGAGGTCAGGGCTTTGGTCAAGAGTTCTTTCACTCCTGCCTTCACAAACCATCTTTTCATGGAGCACAGGAGCATTATCACGCTTCAAGTGTGTTTGTACAGTACGTCTTACTTCCAGTGAAGGCGAATTTGCAATGCCACAGCATATAAAGGCATTTTATACTGTACAATAGTGCGCTTCCAACTTCGTGCCAACAGTTTAAGGAGGAACCACATATGGCTGTGATGGTCAGAAATATCTGGCCATGTAGTTCTTGTGATTTAGATTTTAGCCCTCTCCATTTATTCTGAGCTAACTCATCTCTTTATGTAGAGCTCTTGGTTAAACCTCACCACGGCCAGCTGTTTGGATTTTAAAATGTCACCGATTTTGGAGTGGCGCCCTGAAAACATTCGACGTGCCAAAGTCTTGGCCCACTGCATCTTTCATTCCGCCTCTCACTCTATGTTTGTCTTTCTCATTAGCATATGCCTGTCTTTGATTATGCTCTTTGACGGGCTCCGTGTATGTGTTGTTGCACAGCTGGGTGGCTCTGACACTTTCTGTCTGCTGTTTTATCATGCCTTGTCTCTTTTGCTTTAGATTGAGACGAGGCTTCGCTAATAAATAAATAAATAACACAGGAGACAAAGTGTGTCTCTCGCCTCCCCACCATCCCTTTCACACTATTAGGTCAGTCCATCAAAGGTACCTCATTAATGCCAGAAGTGGGTGCGTGATTGGCCTCGTCTGACCTGCGGAGAAGCTTTCGGTGCCCTAGTTTAAAAGGCTCCCACCTCACGTCGAGCTAAACAATCATGTTTAATTGGATTTTCATCCAGGCCCATTAAATCATAAGAACAGTTTGAAAGCCACCAGCGTGCCTCTAATAGCTAAAACAATTGCTGTTTTTTTTTTTCTTATTGCATCGTGCATGAACTATTCTTACTGTAAAAGCTTCAGAATAAAAGAAAAAGTGTTTTAGTTCGCACTATTGAAGGTGCATCAATAGTTCATAAATAATTCAACAGCTACACTTTATCCCCGCATTTAGACACCGTCCTTAATTACTCAAGTGTCATTCACTAAAGCCCAGTTGGTTCCAGGGGTCTTGGAAATGACTAGGTGGAATCATTCTGTATTATAAATCACAGCTTCTATTTTTATTGTTTGTTTTTTTTTAGTTGTTGTTGTTCATGTTGTTGATTCATGGCTTGTAGAGCAGTACCAAAGACTACAGGTCTAATTTATCAAAGTGGAGAGGAATGAATGTGTTTTCCTAAATCATTCTCATTTTTAGACATGAAATGTGAAGTTCATAAAACTCCAAGTTGGTTGGGAAAAAAATAATAAATCATAGCCACTGAGGTTATAGACATTGAAATATAATTCAATATAAGGGGTCATTAAAGGTCACATATTATCCTTTTTTTTTTTTAAACAAGTTTGCATTTGTCATAGAGATCTCTAAAATGTTTATATTTTTTTTTTCTTGTTGAGCTACATCTCGGATCATGCATTCTGGCTTCTTGATTTTGTTACTGTTTCACTCCTTTTCCAAACATGCTGGCTTAGTGTCTATAGCTTTAAACTAATTGACACTGAACTCCTCTTGGAGGATAAGCATTTTCCTAGCCAATCAGAACTCAAGATTGTAAACTGCCATGAGTTGGGAACTTGTCAAGCATTTGCCGTCTGAGGTTTTTCAGGCTTTTACCAACCTGAGCTTTGAACAAACAAAATAATGGGGGAAATATATTGTGTGTACGAGGGTTTATTGATGATGACATTCTTAATATTTAGCAATATAAAATTTCAAGAAGGCTAGGTTAAGCAGAACTGGGCGGAGCTAAACATTGAAACAGGATGGGAATCACAAGGTATAAAGCCGATATGATATTATCACAATACCTACAGTAAATGACATGTAACATGATTCTATAAATATCCCAATTTTATAT
>JAQQZS010000019.1:2809587-2832812 GCA_030068045.1 Platyallabes tihoni | reverse complement strand
CACCCCCCCCCCCCCACCCCCCCCCCACTGACTAAGACCAACATCAACAACAACACTAACGACCCAAGTTACAGTATGTCTCTGTTGTACAGTGCAAATGCTTTGAAGGGCTGCATTGCATTATGGGACTTTGAGTCCAACATTTCCATGACTTCTGCACTGGATTTCTCATTAACATATAAAAAAAAACTCAAAGGACCCCATTGTCCGTTGTAGCAGCACTATAAATACCAACACGATACAACATTAACTAACATATCAGCTCCAAGAACACTGAACATATCCTGGATATTCCAGTGTATTCTCAAATGTGTTAAATGTGTTTAAGTGTGAAAATATCTCTAAAATCATACATTTAACCATTTTATCAGATGTGATACTAAAGAAGGGTCTATTAACCCCAGCACAATAATTGTCATCTTTTCTAAGTCCTGCACTTAAACATCTTTTGGAATGACATACTTGCTGTTTTACTACTTACTATTCAAACAGGATTTTAAAAAAAAATAAAAAATGAGACAAATATTTGACATTTTGACCTTCTTAGGGATGAATATTAATAATGGAATTTTTTTCTGTACATACTGTACAGTGTGTGTGTGTGTGTGTGTGTGTGTGTGTGTGTGTGTGTGCACGATACCTTGACCTCTAGCACCCCTTTTTCCACTTGATGGTTTAGACTTTACTGGTTTTTCTGGTGTCCCGCTGTTTTATTCTGTGAGCATCCTCTGAAAAAGTCAAGGTCAGGTGCAAAAAAAACAGGCTAAAAAATATGCTATTTGTTCCGGGTCTGAAAACCTCACGCATGTCAATAAAGAAACGGTCATCATCTACGACACATTGCTCTTTTGTTATCATGTCAATGTAATATATCATTATTTTCAAAACTTATTTATCACCCATAATTGATATATTAGGCAACTACTTGTTAAACAATAGTTTAAGCCACTTAATATAATAACCTCACCATGTTAATAGAAGATATGGTAATAATATATTCATTTTGCAAACTGTTTACAAAAAAGTAGTATTGTTACTGTATAACTAGTAACTTTAAAAGGTTCCTATTAACTACAAACAAAAAAATATTATTCATTAATTATTTATAATTCCATTGTACATGAATATCATATCATTAGCCGTGCTCATATCCAGCACAACAGCACTATGTATTATTGCACAGTGGTGTAACGGTTGACACTGTGGCCTCGCACTTCCAGGGTCGAGGGTTCGAGTCCTGACTTGGGTCTGTGTGCGTGTTCTCCCCATGCGTGGTAGGTTTCCTCCAGCTACTCCGGTTTTCTCCCACAGTCCAAAGATAAAAGAATAATAATAATAATACATTTTATTTATAATGCACTTTATATTTGAAGCAAATCTCAAAGTGCTACAAATGAATTCGACCCGAAAGCTCTGTTAAAAAGATAAGTTTTAAGACCAGATTTAAAAGCATCAACAGTCTATGGCGTCCTCAGATACTCAGGGAGAGCATTCCACAGTCTGGGTGCAGCTGAGTAAAAAGCTCGATCTCCCATAGTATGAAATTTGGTCTTAGGAGGTCTCAAAAGATGTACTGATGCAGAGCGGAGGTTGCGTGTGGACATATGTGAGGAAATAAGTTCTTTGAGGTAGGGAGGGCCATCCCCATAAATACACTGGTGGGTAAGAAGGGCAACCTTGTAATCAGTTCTAAATGAAACATGGAGCCAGTGAAGAGATTTAAGAATGGGCGTAATACGGTCGTATTTACACCCTCTCATCAGGATCCTAGCAGCACAGATATGCTGATTAGTATGTGATATAGCAGCATAATCAACAATAACACGATGACCTATAAAATCATTGTTAACCATTTAATAATCACGCAAATCGAATTTTTTTAATGGTTATTTTATGACAGCCAACGTCTTTAAAATTATAAAGGTGCTTGCTAATCATATAGTTAAAGTGCATAAATGCAAAATAGATTTTAAAACCATGCCTAAAAGTCCAATTGTATAATTCTCTACCGTATGTCTTCAAATACAACAGTAAAACAATAAAAACAGTAGGAGGGAATGCAGGCTGTCATTATTAATAAATCAGTAACCTGAATTTTAATGACTTCTAAACATAAATGCCATCCCACACTGATGATAAGTGTTGTTTGTTTGTTTGCTTGTTTCATTTTCGCTCAGAAACTAATTACCTGGCAACTAATTACCTGGCTTGAAAAAGTCAACAGAAGCTGTAAATCTTTTTTTTTTTTTTTTAACTATTATGATTATTAGAAGGCGGTGGCAGGGTGGCATTGGTTTCAGACAAATAATTAGTGCTGATTTAATTTTTTAATGTTATATATGTTATGCATATACAGATTTGTGTGGAAAATGTGTGGAAGATAACTTCTGCCGTTTTGTAGAGATGATGTACTATGTGTCCCAAAAATGGCCATTTTGCATACAGTATATTAAAATGCAAATGATTCATATTTTTTATGATTATTGATACTAAAATGAGTTTAAGCTTCTAGAAGCACATGACCTGTAAAAAATTGTTGCTTAAATTGTTTTTTTTTTTTTTTTTGGTAAAAACTTAAAAATAAAAATAATCTGTAGTGTCGGTAAGCTTGTTAAATTCATGTTGCAATATCTTAACAATTTTACATTTTAGAATAATGCACTTTTTCAGGTTTATATTTTTTCACATGAAATCTCAATTGGCCAAGTTTCATCTGAATGACAGTTAAGATAGTTGCAAGATTTGAATTCCAAAAAGTTACGGACAGTAAAACATAAAAGAGCATGAAATTGTATTTAGCAATTGTATTTCTTTTTTTTATATATATAAAAATATTAACGTGTATGCATATTTACAAAAAAAATTAAGCCTGAATCAGGAGATAAGAAGCAATAAATATTTTGGAAAATAGTGTTATGGTATATGATTCAATCTGAAAATTCACATTTCCACCAGGGTGAGACACTTTTTAGCACCAATACCATGTTTTGGCTGTTTGCACTGTTGTTGCACCTCCAGGGTCAGGAATTGGAATTGCACCTCTGGTTTATGGATAAAGAGTTTGCAAGTTCTCCTCATGCTCGGTGGATTTTTTTTTCCCACAATGCAAATTGTAGACTGATTGTTGGTTCTAAATTGGCCATAGTGTATGATTGGTTGTGTGAGTGTGTGTGGTTGTTCCCTGTGATGGAGCGGCACTTCATCCTCGGTTTGTGCCTGAAGTTCCGTGGTGTAGACTCCAGGACCGCTCCGACCCCATACTGGAAAATCAATATAGATAATGGATGGATGGATGGATGGATGGATCAATTATTACAAGGCTGTAAACAAGCAGCTTTTCTCCTGATCTTAATTAAAACATTCAAATCATTGTTTTTACACTTGATGAGTATATAGAGATAATTAGCTTAATTCTCTCACGTTTGTAGTAATTATTATTTTAATTAATGTCACTAATATGTAATTAATTTGAAAGCTCTGGTGTTAAATGTACGTATATTACCTATTAATTATTATTACTTATTACCTATATTGTACTATGAATAGATTCATTTATTGATAGGTTAACCTTCATAGACTAATACATCAATTACTGTAATAATAAATTATTCATACTGTATGTACCTGATATTGTAGTAGTAAGCAATAAAAGTGTTCGTCCTTTAATTAAATCTGTGTATAAGTTCAATCAATGTGAAAAGCCTGTTCCTGAACCAGTACCTTCATGTGTATTATGAATTATGGCACTGATATTGTTACTGACCTGACTACGACTCAATTAGTAGTTTTCTCTAAATTATGTATAATCATCCCTACTGCTTTCAGTCCATTTTAATTAACTTCCTTTAATTTAATTTTAATGACTACTCTACTTATCATGTCATTTTCTAAAGTCTAATTTGGAAATCGTGGTCTTTGTTAAAGAGTTTTTTAATCCATTCTATTGACAACTGCACTTGTAGAAGTCTCACTTGCTTATTCTCTATGAGGTGAATGCATGACCTCTTGATTTCCAGCAGATTCAGGACGCAGCCGACCAGGGCATCTTGTTTTCCGGCTTCATCCAGGAACCGGCCGGCCTCCATCCTCGCGTCACATCACGAGGACTTGGAGAAGCGTCCCTGTCTCTGCACTCGAGTCCGAGTTCACTACGGTGCTCCGAGCTCACGGCGAGCCCGAGTCATCAGGGAGAGAGCGGAGCAGAAGACTGGGCCGCAGAAGGAGAGACGGAAGAGCCGAAAACGTCTAGAGATACAGGTGATGATGCTGGTGTTTGTGGGAGTTTTGGTGGTGTTGGATGGAAGTTACAATAAGAAACCAATCTTTAGCGGTTATTGTTGTCACAGGTGGAGATGCTCTCTCAGAAGTGATGTCCACTGTTTCCAAATCTGAGTGTTGTGATGAAGAGCAGGAAGACCCACCATCGTCCAATAACAAGGCCAAAGACAA
The DNA here is from genome assembly GCA_030068045.1 of Platyallabes tihoni. Classification (NCBI taxonomy): domain Eukaryota; kingdom Metazoa; phylum Chordata; class Actinopteri; order Siluriformes; family Clariidae; genus Platyallabes; species Platyallabes tihoni. The sequence continues at coordinate 2,828,363 of JAQQZS010000019.1, read as the reverse complement.
GGAAGGGAACGATAAACCCAGCAGGCCCTCTCTAGGCAAATGTGGTGAGGAGCTGATTTGTTGGAACTTCTCATGGTGAAGCACGGTGGTGGCAGCATCATATTCAGCATTACCATGAAGACACTTTTGGTTGTTTCTATACCATTGTATACCATTTTTACCCAATCTCTGTAATTTGGAGTCCCTTTGGTTTCGTGTTGCTCAAATATTTATGCAAGATGTGACACCACATGTTTGATACACATTACTGATACAAACAAGAAAAAAATGGGTGTAAAAGGAAGTAGGACCAAATTGTAGGTAACACAGGAAACTAAGAAAGTTGTGTCATCTGTCAGTAAAAGTTAAGTTGATTTGGATAATTTCCCAACATTTAAACTTTTCAACATCGCCCAAACACGCCGGGTAGATGTGCGACGGATTTGCATCGCTTTGCCTCTGCGTTTCTAAAAAACACGCACAGGGTTTTAGATCAAGCCTCGTTTGGACTGTTTTCGTAAAAAAACCAGATGGCGGCTCTCGCTCTTGCTGTTTGTGCGAGAATCAGAAAACATGGCGTTGTTCATGCCGTATGCCCTGAAGTGTGAAACGAGGCATGCTGGGATGCCTGGTGATCGGAGCTTGTGCTCCATCTGGGCGAGGAAGTGATCAAGTTGGAAATGGAGAAAGAGAAGTAGGAAGAGGAGGGGGAGTAGAAAGAGAACTCCCAGGCCTACCATCAGACCCCGGGCTCATAATCCCCTAGACGCAGAGCCTGGAGAAAATGTGATTGCGTGTTTTTTGGTATTCGGTCATATGTTTGCTCACGAGGTCACTAATTTGTAATGGAGGTGAAGTCAAGGTTTGCTCTAAAAGAGAAACAAAGAGGAAGTTCTTATCCAAGATTTTATCCAAAGCTCATCTGATATTCTGATATTTTTTGCAGGAAAAAAAAAAAAAAAGATGCCTATCTAAACATTCCCAAGGCTCTAAGCCTTTGAGAAGACAAAGGTCAAGGCTTTAGGGATTGTAAAAATGTGTTTTTCTGGACTGAAATAGTTCAGAGAGAAAAGATTAGGAAGGAATGCCAGCGACCCCGGCATGGTCCTGACAACATGCCGACAAATGTGATGGAGTCTAATTGTGTTCATGTGCTCGCTCTGTTGTTCACAGTGAGACCTCTGCACTTGACCAGCACTGTGGTCCAAAACTGTTATAACAGTCCCACGCTAACTTCCCCTCAGTCGGTCCCTCAGGATACATGGTGTTCTCTGTCTGAATATCAGTTATATTCATATTTTATCAACTCAAGTGCCACTTGTTGGAGGAGCACTTACAGTTCAAAGGCATTATGATGACTTATTATAAAGCTTATGATTTAGCACATTTCATTTAAAAATAATAAGGGAAAATATATGTTATGGAACTTGATGGAATTTCCCATGCTCTTCACCGGTCCATGTCCTGTATTCAGGATCGTGGGGACCTGGAGCCTATCCCAGGAGGCTTAGGGCATGAGGCAGGGTACACCCTGGACAGGGTGCCAATCCATCGCAGGGCGCACACACACATACACACACTCACACTTATTCATACGCTACGGGGAATTAGGGAATGCCTCTCAGGTGTAAATGATTGCGTAAATTAATAAGTGAAAGTGTATATACAGTATAGGGCACTATAATGAACCAGTCTCCCTTCCACGGTCTATTCCATCCTTATAACCAGTTTTCCCCAGGATAGGCTCAGGAATCCACAACATCCTGAGCAAAGCCATTACTGAAGCTAAAGAAATGAAGTTAATAAATGGAGCTCATTACCTGAGCGCGCTTACTAGCTATTTAGCTAGCTAGGCAGAAAATCTGAGACTGAACACTCTTAAGGGCACTTCAGTGGACCTCTTCGGGAACCGTTAAAGATTGCAGATTAAGAGTGTTTACCTATTAGAAAGGGATCCAAGCATGTCATTTTATAAGGATAAGAACTTTTTTTTTTTTTAATCCTAGGAACTTTAACCAGTGAAGGACAGTTTAGTCTTTGAACGTATCAAGTACCAGGTAAATTAACAATACCAAAAAGATTAGATTTTCTATAAATTGGGTTTGGTGTAGACAAATGACCTTTCAATAACAGCATAAAAGCTAATTTTACCTTATTACTGTATAGTGCAAACTTGGCAAGTTTTGAAGAAAATTTAAGACCTTGCAAGAACCTTGCGTTCTTAGAAATTTAAGAACCTTTAATGTTTCTTCAGTTGTTTCTCTTAGAGGAGATGCTTAAAGGTTCTAAATAGATACATTGTTAATCTAAGCACTACTCTTGTTCGGACCTAAGATCATAATACATATGAATTAAAAATAATAAAGTAAATTATAAAAATTACATTTATTCATTTAGATAATAATGCAATACAATGCATTTTAAACTCCTCACAATTTAAACAATGTTAAAGTTAAAAAGAATGAGAATAAAAATACAATTAAAAAGGGGGGGGTTCTTAGTGTTAACAAATGTCTCCAAACATGTTGCCTGGCCAAACATTCTAAGATTGCTATTAATCACCTTTAGCTTTGAATACGACACACAACATGGTGTCCAGTTGATGTGTGAAAATGATTCCTCATGCTCCCGGGACCACACTTTCACAGTTTGTGTTCTAGGTCTATTCCATCAGGAAAGAAAAAACACATATATGTGATAATCTGGTCATTCATTACATTCAGGTCGTCAGCTGACTTGATTTTATTGCCACATAGACCTGAGCCTAGACCTTAGCAACTGAAGCAACACCAGGTCATAACACTGTCTTCAGAGGCTTGTACAGTGGACACTATGTGTGATGTTTCTGGAATAGGATCAATCTGGACTCATCAAACCACATGACCTTTATATATCACTCCAAAGTCCAATCTCTATGCTCCCTAACAAATTGAAGCATTTTTTCTGATGTGACAAGTGGATTTCTTATGGTCACACAGCTGTTTAGTTCTTATCACAGTATACAGTATGCGTATGGAAATGCTCTAACTTTCAATATTAAACATAACTATATTTTTAACTGTTAATTTTGTTCCACAAAGTTGACAGACTAGTGCTATCAGGTCCTAATGTGTCTCCAAATCTCCTTAGTTGTTTCCTTTGCTTCATGCAGCCCAATAATGTCCCACTTGTTGACTTTTTTTGGCCAGGCACAGTTCTTGGAAGCCTTTCTAATAAGAAATCACTTTGTTGAAGTGTTCTACTGAGAACATTTTAGCCTTAAGAGTTTACATTATTAGCAAAGCAGCAAAAGTCAAACGTAGCTCGTCATCTGACTCCCTTGGCTTTTCTCACATTGTCGTTCGTTCTTTTGAGGTACGAGACGACTAAGAAGATTACCGATGTCAAAAGTTAAATCGGTGCATTACGGGGCCATCATTTCTGAGTGTTGTTGCGTTCAGAGTTGTGATATATGCACAGCTGGTCGTGGGATGAGGATTGTGACCGAGCTGTGAATTCGCTGACTGCCTGTCATAACGCTCATCCAGTGCTGAAGAGATGATTCATCCTTCAAACCGAGTTTGACAGAAAACCATAGTGAGGAAGGCCTGACGATTTCTGAGCATTTGCGTGTACGTGTGTGTGTGTGTGTGTGTGCACGCGTGGGCGGGAAACATCCTGTGCTAGATTTGCTTTGCACGGTCTTCAGAGAGACAGTATAAATGGCTCGGACGTGGTCACTAGCGGTGCGAGCGGCGGCCTCCAGAGCAAAAGTGCATCTCTATTTATCATTTCGGTCAAATATCCATTAGTTCCAATATAGATCTGAAAAATGCGTGTGGGAGAGGTCGAGCTCGGCTGGATCGAAGCACACAAACAAATTCTTCATGGCCTATTTTAATCCATTAGATGCACTTTGTGCTTCTATATTTCAGACGTAAAAGCTAATTCAGCACAAAGAGAACGCAAAATCATATTGAGAAGGAGCAGACAGTCACCCGGGGACTTCATGTCCTTATTTGAGCTGTGTACTGGGTTATCTGGTTTAGCTAATTGGCTACCCTGCTTTGCTTTTCTTTCTTTCGAATCTGATAAATGAACTGCCGAACTGCATCTCAAGAGTAAACATTAGCAAAGGAGGCAAGTGCCGCTTAGGAGATAACTGATTAGCCGTGAACTGCAGTAGATCTGGTTAGAAGCTGCTGAGTTATTATTTGGTGCTCATGCTAGCAGCTAGCTTTATTTTAGCTACAACTGAAATACAGAAATTGAAGGGAGAATATGGGAGTCTGTTCCTACTCAGCTTTCCTTTTCCTCGCTGTATTTTAAAAGAAAACTCTCTACTTTCCACTCGCTGCCTTTTCAAAACCTAGATAACGTCTGTTTTTTTTTTTTTTTTTTTCCATATCATCGACAGGTGCTGAACTTTTCGGCTTGTTTAACTACCCGGGTGGGCGTCCGCAGCCGCTGAAGTACTACACGGTGAAGGTGCCTCTACGGGTCCAGCCCGGTGACGAGGGCAGTCGCGCCATCGAGGCCCAATGGCTGGACCACATGACGCAACACTTTAACAACGGAAACTCGCTGGTCGATGGCTACTTCAGTCTGGGCAAAGACGACGGTGAGAATGCTTTTCCATTAGTGCCTCATAGGGAGACACACACATACAGACATGTGTACTTTATTGATCTTTTAATGGAAATGTCCAAATAAAGCATGCTGCACAAGTCCACTACAAGATAACCTGAAACCTGAAAACACAGAGCTGTTTGATCACAAAGCACAACGGCCTTGCCGTTAACACGTTAACTTTAAAATCCAACCTCGAGTCAACATACAAATCTTCAAGCTTTATTCTTGTTTTTCAGGTGTTTGATTCTGTTCTGACTTTAAGAGTGATTAAAAAGACCCATTAATTCATCTCCTCCAGATGAACGGATCAGCGCTTTTCGAACATTACAATTAACCAGCTCGAATTAGCGAGCTCTGCTATATTTTCCTTCTAAATAATTAAGCATTTGCTTTCTGACGCCTTCTTGAGACTCCGCGCACCCGGGCGCAGGAAGCGCGTCCCCCGTGACGACTTCAGAATAGGCAATAGGAAACCCTGAGCGTTATTCGACTTTAAAGGAACGCCAGAGAGATCGAAGACTCCTGCTAGTCGAAGTGGTAGAGATTTACATTTAGGCATTTGGCAGACACTCTTATCCAGAGCGACTTACATTTTTATCTCATTACACATCTGAGCAGTTGAGGGTTAAGGGCCTTGCTCAAGGGCCCAACAGTGGCAACTTGGTGGTTGTGCGGTTTGAACCTGGGATCTTCCGAACCGTAGTCCAATGCCTTAACCACTGAGCTACCCCTGGCCCATGTTAATTACGTTTAAATGCATGGTCCATTAGGAAGGCTACTAATTTTGGAGAGGGAAAATAGCGGACAATAGAGGAACGCAAGGCATCATTAGCTTGATCAGTAAATTACATCACTTCCTGTTTTCACTCTGGGAAGCCAAAATCTATTTTTTTTTCATTTGCGTTAAGATATTTATCCAGTATTTCTTAACCAAATCAATTTTATATATAATATATACATATTTTGCAACCAATATTTTTTAAAAATTATTCATATTTTTATGCCCTGGAAAGCACAACCTTTTTTTTTTCATACATGGAAAGAGCCTCCAGTGTCAGACATAAACCTGTGTCTTTAGGTTCCCTGACACAGAAACATCTTCATGAAGATGAAGGGCAATTTGACAATATATGCATACGCAATGTAATTAAACAGAATTAATTATAATTGAATCATTTATATAAATAAAACAAAGATTTTGTTTGTACATTGGTCAGAACTCGCCCCCTTTAATAATATTTTACTTTTCATACACTGGAGGACCTGAAACCAGTCTCATGTCTGTATGTCTGTATGTCTGTCCAACCAGATTTTGTTACAGCATCACGTAAAACTGTCTGGACAGAATTTAATGAAACATTGCCTTAGACTTTGGTATTTTTCTGAAGCTAAATCTGAGCCATAAATGAAATCAAAATGTTTAGTAGAGGTCAAGTTATGGTCAGTTTTGTGCCAGATAAGAACTCCAAGTTTCAACATCGTACTGCGCAGGCGTCAAACTGTGGGCGTGTCTTAAATTGACCACTGTACAGAATTTAATGAAACTTTTGCAGTACTTAAATATCTGCCTGAAGTTTAACCTGCACCATGAATGAAATCGAAATGTTGAGGAAAGCTACAGTATGTTATGAACAGTTATGTGCCGAATTCAATAATCTACTTTAAGATAAGCTACTTGCTCAATGTAAACAAACAAAATGTGATTTCTTTGTATAAATAACATTATTAATAAGTTAGACAGAGAGTTCTGCCATACAGAAAGACAGACAGACATGTACGTGGACTTCAACCTGAATTAATAATAATAATAATAATAATATCACTGATTACATTAAAGATCAACAGATTATTTTTATCTTTAACTTTTTAAGTATTTCCACAAACTCTTTTCTAGTCAACGACACATACTTACTCTAGTAGTTTATAATTTAAAAAAAGTTTATGTTGACCCTCACCTTCTGTTCAGCTCACAGTTTGAGTTGAATTTTATTACTTTCTTAAAGAAGTTTACAGATAAATGATAAAAAATCTCCTAGCAAGTGGAAATAACTCGAGATGACTCCGCTCTAATTAGTCCTAAAGGACATGTTTGTCCCTGAGTCAAGCACTGAAAGCGAGAACAGGCAAGAAGGGAGATGTTTGAAGATTCCTGCCGAGTTGTAGAAAGGGGCTCTACCTCAGCGCTCGGAGAGTGTGTACTTGATTTATTGCAAAAGCGTACTGTATGCATTATCAACCCACACAGCTCGGATCTCTCTGCCTTTCAAACCTCTGTGTGATTTCCTATTAAGAGAAACTCCATGACCAGCGTGCCTTAAATCATCACACACGCCACTAAAATCCCACCTTGGTTCTTGTCCAGATATGATGTGAAAACATAACATAAGCACAGGAACCCAGAGGATTCTGGGTAGGCGCATCCTAAAGCCAGTTTCGACAGACAAAGACAAAAGGAAGTGTAGTCTATCTCCTCTAATCTCTTTACACAGGCATGAGTTTGGCCATGGATTAGGAAGTCCTGATGGATTTCTCTGGACTGTGGTAGATATTGTTGTTGTCGTTGTTATTGTTGTCAGTCTGTCGTTTTGCTCTGCTGCTGCAGTTCATCCATTTCTAGCTCCTGGAAGATGTATTTACTCTTCACTTTGACAGGTAGGCTGGATATTAGATGGAGAGTTAAAATCTAATATGTATCTGTGGCTTAAATACGAAGCTGTAAGTTTTGAGCATTGCATCATATCACGAGGAGTAATCGATGGAAAAATAAGAATGGTGTGTGGTGAAGTGTGACACACACATACACATATTTTTTTAAACAAATAGGCAGCTGCATTCATTATTTTTTAAAGTTCTTATCTGTTATGGGTGACTGGGTTGCCAGATAATCCAAATACCAAACACTATACATAGGAAATGTGCTCAAACAACAAAACCAAAATATATTTACAATACGGTTGTCAGATTGGATCACTTGTACTTTGTTTAATTAGTCTATATACCATATACTACTGTATATACTATATTGTATAAGGGCATTAGTGGCTCACTGGTAGGTTTGATTCCCACCCAATGCCCAAACCCCATCGACTGCATGCAGTGCTGGTTCCAAGCCTGGATAAAATGTGAGGTTTGTGTCAGGAAGGGCATCCGATGTAAAACATCTGTGCCAAGTTCTGTGCGGATCAGATAGTCCTCTGTGGCTACCCCTTGATGGGAGCAGCCGAAAGTCCAACACACTATACTCTACAGACTAATGAACCAATAATCCATAGTGTTCAAATTCTGTAGTTAAACCTGTAATTGTATTTCACATTTGAATTTCTATAGAACTACAGATGAAAGTAGTCTGAAATATCCCTCTAGGAGTCGTGTCACATTGTGTGAACATCCGATAAGACTGTCAGTCTAGGATAGAAAGAAATCAGCCCCAGTCTCTTTTTTTTTTTACGATTTTCTCACTAATTTAGTCTTATCCAATTCCTCCCCGTCACTAGGGGGCTCCCACATTTAAGGGTACTACTACCACTCAGTCAGGAGGACCGAAGACCAAAAACCATGTGACGCCAGCCAACCGCATCTTTTTCGAACTGCTTGTATTCATGCACCATAGGGGGCGGCGTAACACACTCGGAGGACAGTGCTATCCGCTCCTTCCACATGCATTACTGTAGCTCACAGACGCCTCTGATTGGCTGTAGAGCCATAATTAATGTGTGAGCACAAAGTACCTCTCCATCCATCCCCTCTAAGAGAGCTCAGCCAATCAGCTCTCTCTAGGCCTCCGGCTGCGAGAGGTTACGAGAGGCTCGTTTTCTTATTACCATGGTGATCCAAAATGGGATGCACTAGGTAACTGAGTACATATTACATACTTCGTTATATATTTCAGTTTAAGTTATCCTTATTAAAGGATACTTTTGACTTTTACTCCTCTCACAAATACAGCAAATATCTGTACTTTTACTTAAGTACATTTCTGCATGGTGTTGCGTTACCAAATACTACATTGATGTGTAGTATTTGAAGTGGGAAATTCGCCTCCAGACTATCATGCGTCATTGCATGACTTGCCTTTCCTTCGAGACATGCCAAATAACATAACAGGTGTTTGAAATCAGAAGCGGAACTCAGTGCAGACAACGATAAAAACAGCATGTTCACAATGAAGAAGCAGAGCGAGAGAGAGAGAGAGAGAGAGAGAGAGAGTTATTAAGAGAAAGGTTACTGTAAGCTATGTAAGCCCTGTACTTTTGTTACTCTGAATAAAATTGAAGGTGAGTACTTCTGTCAATTTACTCAAGTACCTTAGTAAATGAAGGAATTCTACTTTTACTTGAGTAATATTTGCCCTAGGGAATCTCTCCTTTTACTCAAGTACAGGATTTAAGTACTTTGCCCACCTTTGCCTAAAATAAAACCTTACACAATGCCTTTTTATCTTTCAAAGACAACAGGTCGGCTTAGCCATGCATTGACCAGTTGTGTCTGTCATTTCTTTCCTCGAAGGAACACAAATGGATGTAAAGGATAGCCTTAAAATGTTACAAAACCCAGAGTCGAGTATTTCTTACATTTTTATTACCTTGTTTCTCTCTGAGATCAAAATGACCTCAAATGGTAATCACCGTTATCATTGTGAAACTTAGATATTTGGTAAACAGCGCAGCGTTAATTAATACCTTGTCCTCTGGGGTGCACGGGCACTCTGTAGGAGACACTGGTGAGGGTCAGGCTTCAAATAAAAAATGTAGAGTATACAGCATCAAACCCATCAGGAGATCCATGTGAAACCCAGACCCCCACCCCCTTGCCGAATGACTCCTGCTCTGGCGTGGATCAAAAAGACAAGGACAACGTGGACTAAATGGTTCCTTTTCGTCTGTTCCTTCTCACCTCCCCACCTCACCCCTCGTCAGAAACGGATTAGTATCCGCAGCTGTGACACATTCATATGCATAACTATTCATGCCGCACCTTCTATATTCAGACGCCAAGCGAGGCAGGGGTATTTTGCGTATGAATTTCCAAAAAGGTATTATACTGCTCTGAAAGGAATTTCGAAGATACCTTGGGCTGACTTTCTTTTATTCGGGGGGACACAAAGGAAGGCGTCTGAATGAGGCTAAATTTCCTGAGAGATGAGAGGCAGATGCACAAACATGTGCACACCTACACTCGCCGAAACATCTGCTATTCTCCTTCAAGCAAGAGTTTGTGGTATCCTCATAATAGACGTTAATCCTGCATAAAACATCATATGAATGCTGACCTTCTCAAAAATCTGCCCAGCAACCCAATCTTCCTGGATAAGTGTGTCATATTTAATCCTGGGCTATTGCAAAAGCAGGTGCTTTTTAAAATATACATGAGTCAGAGATGTAATTCAAGCGTTTCCACGCGTCATACCGAGTCCGTGGCAAATCCGTCATCCATCATTCAAATTTACATTTAATAAATCTAGACAAAGGGCATTTTAAGACTGAGCCAGCATAAATGGGCAAATAATATTAGATTAGAATTCAGAACCATGACGAACAAATAAGCAACAGGAACAAATCTACCGGGACAAAAAGGAGGACTGCTTTATCCTTGTCGAGTTCATATGAAACTAGAAATACACTCTGAATGGCACACTCAGTCCATCACAGGGCAGTATTCACACACATTCACACACTCATTCACACCTACAGGTGAGTTAGCATGGCTAGTTCACTTCCTGGCATGCTTTTTTCAGAGGTGAGATAACTAGAGAGCCACACAATTCCGAAGAAATCATATGAAACTGGATAGGCATCTGAGCTCAGGATTGAACAAGGGACCCTGGAGATGTGAGGCTACCTGAGACAGTATCCATGAGGGCCGTTCAAGTCAAACCGGGATCTTTGATTGCACAATGAAAACTGTTTTCGTTTCTCTATATACGTAATCTCCTGCTCCACTAATGTACTTGTCCCAGATTTTAACTAATGCTTGGATACAATCAAGGTAAAAAGTTTTCAAACATGCTTCAGGTTTGAAACCCCGGCCTCCCAGGAACCACTTTAATGGTCCAAACATGTGGAAATAGCTTGGAGCGATGTCAGGACTATACTGTACATAGGGATGTGGCAATAACTTCCAGCCGAGTTCCTGTAACATGCAAGTGGTGTTGGTGAATGATAATGCCTACAGTTCACATCTCTTCTGCAAGCTGTAGTCAAGTTATCTGTTGATTTTCATGAATCAGGATGAATCATCTGAATGTTGCAGGAACGACTGCAGCAGATTCTGAGGGCTCGTCATTCATAGCCTTTTTTAAAAAGTTTTACCATTCAGATGTTTTACAGAAAGTCTCATCAAGGCACTTTGCTTAAAGTCTTCCCCAAGGTTTTACACTTTCATTAACCAGAAGTTTCATCACAAGTTCCAGTTTAATTTGAAAACCCCTTGTATTAGATAAGATTCATATGCAAAGATCAGGTGCATAGTCATGACAATTAGTAAAGCGCTGGACTGGTCAAATGGACTTTCTCTCCTTCCTCACTGATCACTATCAGCGTCTCTTCACTGGTCGAACGCTAATTATACAGATGCTCATGGTCTACCATCCACATGGTCTCGCAAGTAGACTGTTCCAATTACAGCTGACGTACAGTGGTTGGAACAATAGGTTTGAAAAGGGCACTGAGATGTCTTCAATCGGGTGCGTCAAGCTTTAAATAGGTTTTTTCCTCCCATTGTCCCTCCATATCTTTCTTCCTCTATCTCTCCTGAGTCTAGCCATTTTTCCACCCCCTACCCCACCTTCCTGAGTTTCACTAATGAAATCTGAAGAGGCTTGGCAAGCAGACACAAACAGTATTAGAGCAGAGATGAAGAAACTGAGATGAGAAAGCAGGAGACAACACTCGACCCAAAATAACACCAGACTCTTCGGTGCATGTATATTGCCTCCTGCTGAGCTTATTAACAGTAATGTATCTCAATCAGGGCCAAGCACAGGGACAGCAGGGGCCATCTCAGACGCCAAACCTAAATACAAAAATGAGCCTCTTGTGGCTTCTTTATTTTATACTAAATATGTTCCAATAGTCCTTCATGAAAAGGATGAGCTATTAATTAGAACCTCCTTTCATGAGTTAAAAGCTGGTTTCACTATGGACGAGCAGTTGAAATAGTACCCTGAGGTGTCTTTCTTCTCGCTGCAGATCTTTATTACCTCTCGCCTTCTTTTTATCTCTCTTTATCTGTCCAGGACATCATTACTGTCTGCTCTCTGTTTCCTGTTAGATTAACTCCCCTGGTTTGACCCATGCTGTAAGATCCTCATCTTTAGCCTCCACTCCTTTTCCTTGCAGATCAGCTGCCTAAGGTCATCGACAGCGTGTTTATTTTCCAAGAGGGAGACTCCGGGGCAAGTACGACCTACGACGCCATCGTGGTCGAACAATGGACCATCATTAACGTGAGTGAGCTCTTTCAGTGTTCTATATTGACTCATACAGACAGAAGAACATGGTGAGGAAAACAAAATGCCTTTTTAAGCCAGCACTTATCCAAGAGGTGACGTGAAGTTTACTCAGCTGCATGGTTAACATTTCAGACATGAATTCACTCCCACACTGCCCATTTGGAGGTAGACCAGAAACATACTGTGGATGGCGTCCACCTGTTTTTTTTTTTTTTTTTTGCATTTCTGGAAAGAAGAAATAATATACTAGAAGAAAGTGCATGCATAATAATATGTTTTAAAAGGTCTAAAGTATGATGATGGAAAAGTCTAAGATAAGGTGGTAAAAGTAATCTAGGAATTTTTGATTAAAGGTCCTGGATGGATGGATGGATGGATGGATGGATAGATAGATAGATGGGTGGAAGGATGGATGGATGGATGGATGGATGTCTTAATAACAAGTTAACACAGACCCCCTAAAGTGTGTGTTAATGCTCCAGATGAAACACCCATTGATAAGTTATGTATTTTTTCATACTGTACCTAAAACTCCCCTTATTTCACTCCCCCTCCAAATGCGCCAGTTCAGTATCTATGTAAATGAGCTACTGCCAAGATCCCCGCCCCGCCTCAGAGAACAGAAGAACTGAGCAACAAGCCGGGGGAGGGGATCTTCTTATATGAGGTCACATTGAGGTGAAAATCTAATTGTTTTTTTAAGCCCCGGTGAATACAAAGAGGACAAAGTGTTAGTTTTTGTTTGTACTGGAGACGCAGCTGAATGTCTAAAAATGATTCTAAGGACAGTGCATCAACAGTGTATTCCAGTTATTTGGGCCCATATGAAAACATATAATACTTTAATCCTTAACGCTGTCATCGCTCTACTTTTAAAAAAAAAAAAAATCCTCTATTCTTCTCAGGGAATTCTCCAACTGTTTACTGCATGATTAATGGTTCTGATTCAGAGTCTTTACTGATAAGCTACCTTCTGTTATAGGGCTGTGCATGCGGTAAAACCTTTTAAGGGTGGAATGTGTCCTAATATGAGTTAAGAAATTGTTGGAGGAATTCCATAAGGTTCCTTATTAGCGGATTGCCAGCTCATGTTATAATTGTACTTCATCACTGAGTCAGTAGGTTAACATGGTATTGTGTTAGTCTGACTAAAACCAGACTAAAATAAATGACAGGCTGGTCCAATCATGCTGTATGTAACTTCTCAAAGTCGGACTCACACCCAGATAATGCAGTTCGTAGTCAAGCTACTCCTGCGCCACATATACAGTACAGTAACTCAGTCGGACACAGAAATCAGCCCAGGCACTCTGCACATGCTCCACAGTTCCATCATCAGGTGTTTGGCCCTGAAGTCGAACATAATGCGCAACAGCAGAAGAAGCCGCCTTGCAAAAATGTTTATCTTAGTAAGTGAAAATATCTTACTATGTTCTTGTTGGTCTTTCGGCTGCTCCTGGCAAGGGGTCGCCACAGCAGACCATCCAGTCCGCACATGCAAGCTTGGCACAGGTTTTACGCCAGATGCCCTTCCTGACACAACTCTCCTATTTTATTTGGGCTTGGGACCAGCACTGCATCCAGTGACTGGGATTTGGGCACTGACTGGGAATCAAACCCAGGCCTTCCACATGGCCACTGAGCCAACAGTGCCCACTAACTGAAAATATCTAAACCTATTTCTAGACGATGAGTACTAATGTCTAAGCATAAATTTCTTGTTCTGTTGGTGGATAACGTTGCTTCTTTCAAGAAGCAAATACTTAAAACTAGCAAAATCTTTTGTCACATTTAGTCACAAGACATTTATGCTTTAAAAAATCAATAAAAGAAATATCTAGAAATAGGTTTAATAATCTTAAAGCTTTGCACCTCCAGGGTCTGGGTTCGAGTCTCACCTCGGGGTCTGTGTGAACATGAGTTTGCATGTTCTCCCTGTGCTTGGCGGGTTTCCTCCAAGTACTCCAGTTTCCACCCATAGTCCAAAAAACATGCATGTTAGGCCAATTGGCTCTTCCAAATAGGCCGTAGTATGTGAATGAGCATGTGGGTGTGTGTACAGTATGTGTGCCCTGCATTGGATTACCTTGTCAAGGATGTACCGCGTTTTGTACCAAGTCTCCTAGGATAGAATCCAGACCCCGTGCGACGCTGTACACAGGATAAAGCGGTATAGACGATGAGTGAGTGAGAATCTAATATTAAAAACTTGTAGAAATTGTCAATTTGACTATATTTAGGATATTTTCACTTGCTAAACTATCAGTTATTTTAGTGCAGATAGTGTGTATTTTATTATACAAAAAAGTAAAGTTGCCCATGTTTTTATCGCTCGACAAGCCAGCAGTTTGCCGCTAACTAACCTGTTTGTCGATTGTTTTGGTCTCTGAATACAATCCTAACAAGCTGAAAAGGGGGCATACTGCCACCTATCGGTCATACGTCGGTCAATAAGTCACTTCCCCTGCCGTGCTTGTACTGTATGCTGGGACACGAACAGTAGGCCAATTAAATGGTCTAGTTATAACCATAGCTGGGCTTAACTGTGTTTCATATAAATCTTGCACATGCACATTGGAAATTAGTCAGAAAGTGAAAATTTCTTTTTCTACCCTCAACCAATTGGCGCTCTGGCAAACATGCAGGAGCTAGGAACTCTTATCTCAACTCTCAAATGTAATTAGCACTTGCATTCCCTTATGAATTATTTTGTTGTGTCTTGCTTGTCACAACTGCGTCTTGTTTCCGTTACCCAATCCTCTGTGTTTTTTTTTTTTTTTTGTCTGTTTGCTTGTATTTTGTCTTGGTTGGCTTGTTTTTATTTGGTGTCTGTTCTGATGTAATTGGTCTGGTTCTTTTACTTCATGCTAGTACAAATAGCTCAGAGTCTAAGAACGCTATCAAGTTAAAAACACCTTGTTAGCGTGAGGTAAGTGCAAGAATTCTGCATCAGAATGCAATCCAATTCATGAGGTCGGGGGTTATTTTAAGTGCTTATTTAAATGCTTAGTGGAGAGGTAGTGCGTTAAGTCTTACAGTTTAAAGATACCCTGGGGAAGTTCTTTCCACTTCTTGGGTCCAGGACAGAGAATAGTCTTGATGCATGTCTTCCTTATATCTTGAGTGATAGCGCTAGAGGCTCGAACGTGAACGTGGTACCAAGCAGGGAGTTCACGCCCGTCTGACTGTTTGGACTCAGATCTGCCTACATCAGCCGTGTCTACATTACCTGTGCCTCGCAGTGCCTCCTTTTTAAACATGCAGATCTATTCATTCGGAAATATGATCGGTTTATTATATATACTCAAAAGCTTAAAAACTCCCTCCCAGCGAAAGGATAAAGAGAGAGGTGACGGTGAAATAAGACTTCGGGTCAGCTCTGCTTATTGGAGTGGCATTAACGTTGCTCGAATTGCTCGAACGTTGCTCGAGCCCCAGACATGTTTTGTTCACATGAGCTCTTTTTGCCGGGTCTCATTCCAAAGCCGTCACACTCGGATTGGTTTGTGATGCACTAATATGTGTGTGTGTGGGGGCGTGTTGTCAGGATCGTTGTGTATTCTGATGCTATCACAGTAATCGAGTTTTGAGCTTCTTCAGCCTGTGGCTCTCCTTGCCTTTCTTATTCACTTGATCCGGCTATCTCTCACACGCTTTTCTCTTATGTTGTATGAATTGCATCGTGACCTGTGCGGCTCGCTAGCTAACACACACAAAAAAAAAAAAAATAGAAGAAACAACATGACTGGCATTAGGTTGACATTTCGATTCTTCATGATATGATTTAGCGAGCAGGACCTTTTGCTGGATGCCAGGATCCTGACGTTGATTGTTCCCAGATTAGCTGCATGATGAATTGTTCCAACAGGGACACAGAAGATAGAAAATGCTGATTGTTTTTTTTTGTTTTGTTTTGTTGGTTTGTTTTTTTTTTGGGGACATGTGACAAAGGAAACACACTGACACATTTTAAATAAGTACATTTCCTGTTTTTTTTTTTCCTTTCCTATTTCAGATGTCACCATACTGTATGTCCTTGATGCAGCAATTTTCAGTAATGAAAGAACCGTTGGAAATGTATGAAGGTTTAGAGTTCCATGTTGTAAAAGCAAGCCATGGCAACGCAATTCAAATTGAGCACACGCTATTCTTCCACTTTGAAGAAAATCAATAGACAAGGCAACCTTGGACGGATAACGCGGAGAAGCTCCAGTCTTATCAGCGCACGGCCAGCTTTTTCCCGTTCACATTCCCACAAGGACTAATCCTTGAAGGTTTACCCCTTGTCAGTGTAGTTATTAGTTATAAGCCACCGGAAAAAGGAATCAACTTAACAGCATTTTATTAGACCTTAGATGCCTACTGTTTCCCAAGCAGCGTTTTTTAAAATGCGCCTGGCGATTTCGAATCTGTCTTTCCAAGCAGGCCACGTTTCTATTAAACGTAGTTGACTGAAAGTAGTGATCAGTGGTAGAGCTCTGCACTGAAAGTGTGATGGGAGTTCTCGCATGTGCCAGCCTGACTACCGAACTACCGAACTTGAAGAGGTGATGAAGGGATGCTACTGTTTTTAGAGTGTAATTACCACTTAAAGCTCCAATCTTCTTTCGCAGATATTGCGGCATTTATCACACAAAATGACAATATGTATGTATCCGCTTTCCAGAACGTTCCACTAATAAACACAGCAGGAACAGAGCCCGGGGACAGGTTTGGATAAAATGCACTGACTACTCGAAATGATCCGTCTGCCCAAGGCTATGTTTTCAAAATTCAATCTCCATAGAAAAAAACAGTCTGAATTCATATATTTTCAAATGACTTGCACGTTTGTGGAGAGATTTAATGCTTGGTTAATGTTTCATGGGGTTCGCTTGATGCTTGTGCTTGATTCACTGGCTTTACTGTGCATTTACTTTCAACTTGCACTTTTCTTTCTATGGTCATTATGTGTAATCCTATTTGTCTGTATAACTTGTATACACCGATCAGCTTTAACATCACGGCTGCCCTCCTAATACTGAGTAGGTCCACCAAAACAGTAATGACCTGTGTTTTCTGACACCTTATTATCAGAACCAGCATTAACCTTTTTCTCAGTTTGACCTACACTAGCATTTCTATTGGAACGGACTATATCTATTGGACTGAGCCCTGGCCGGCTAGAGGACAGGGTCAGAGCAAGTCCAAAACTGCAGCTCTTGCGGAATGAGCAGTGGTCAGAACATAAAAAAATTAAATTAAATTCAATAAAATTTTATTTGTATAGCGCTTTTAACAATTGTCATTGCTGCAAAGCAGCTTTACACAATCAAAAGAATTATTTAAGTTTGTATGAAATATGACTGCGATGGATTGGCACCCTGTCCAGGGTGTACCCCGCCTTGTGCCCGAAAGTCTCCTGGGATAGGCTCCAGGCCCCCCGCGACCCTGATCACGGA
The DNA here is from genome assembly GCA_030068045.1 of Platyallabes tihoni. Taxonomy (NCBI): domain Eukaryota; kingdom Metazoa; phylum Chordata; class Actinopteri; order Siluriformes; family Clariidae; genus Platyallabes; species Platyallabes tihoni. Next base: position 2,810,882 of record JAQQZS010000019.1, on the reverse strand, counting down.
TAAAGCGGTATAGAAGATGAATGAATGAATGAATGAATGAAATATGAATGTGTATGAATCAAAATTATAAGATTGTCCCTGATGAGCAAGCCGAGGACGACGGCGACAGTGGTAAGGAAAAACTCCCTGAGATGGCAATATGAAGAAACCATGAGAGGAACTAGACTCAACAGGGAACCCATCCTCATCTGGGTAATAACGGATAAAAGGATTAATCTGCATTATACTGTGTGTTAGGAGGCAGGAAGTTCAGTATAACAGGAGATGTGTTTAGGGTAATATGGAGTCCAGTATGTTATTGGAGGCTCAGGTAGACTGTAGCAAATTCCAGTCCTGAACTATCGAGTGACTGCAGTTGCGAGTCCTCCGAGAACATCTGTCTGCATCAGCCGAGGAAAGAGTGGAACCATCTCCAGTCACCACACGCATCTCACCCAGAAGTGGGATACCAGGACGAGTCAGACTGGACCAGAGGGCAAAGGGGGTCTGGATCACTGGCAGCTCAGGAGCGACATGTATAGCTCAACAGAGAGACAGGCACTGCCAAAGAGAGAGAGAAGAAGAGAAAGAAGAGGAGAGAGTAAAAGAGTAGGAGGGATAACAGTTAGAGGAGAGATAACAGTTAGAAAAGAGCTCCAAGTAATAAAACCGGTGAACTGGTGACAGGATCATGGGTGGCCAAGGCTCACTGATGCACATGGGGAGTGAAGGCTGGCCCTTTGTAATCTGACCCACTAAAAGAGTTACTGTAGCTCAAACTGAGTTAATGCTGGTTGTGATAGAAAGGTATCAATCAGTATACAAAATGTACTTTCCCTGGGATTGCGCTGAACAAACAATGCATTGGTGAATAGGAACACAACAGTGTTAGACAAATGCATATAACACAATAAACACTGGACAATATCTACTTTATGGAATGATGACTTAGTGGTTAGTACTGTCACCTCACGTCTCTGGTGTCTGGAGGATCAATATTCGCCTCTATTCTATGTTTGTAGAGTTTACATGTTCTACTTGTGCTTGGTGGGTTTTCTTTGGGTACCCTAGTTTCCCTTACAAAACTTTAGGCTTAATGGCATTTCCAAATATGCCCATAGTGTAATTGTGTATGTGCACCTCTAGGTTGCCTAAGGACAAATCCTTAGCAACACAACATCCTCTACAGCAGTGGTGCCCAACCTTTTTTGAACAAAGATCTACTTTTTAATTTGTCATTGTGCCGAGATCTACCAGTCCAAACAGAAAGCCAGTTGCTACTCATAGCATATTTACATATTTAATGTGCACAAAAC
>JAQQZS010000019.1:2779821-2792261 GCA_030068045.1 Platyallabes tihoni | reverse complement strand
ATAGGCTCCAGGTCCCCGTGACCCTGAATACAGGATAAAGCGGTATAGAAGATGAGTGAGTGAGTGAGTGAGTGAGCATTGTAGCACTTCCAGGGTTGGGGGTTTGAATCTGACCTCCGTGTGTGTGTTTGGTGCGTTTCCTCTGGTTGCGCCATTTTCTTCCGATGTGTCCCAAAGATATATGTTGTAGGCTGTTGGGTGTCGTCCCTCAGCCCAAATGACCAAATCATTCAACGATTACAAATGTGTACTGAAACACAGTATAGACAACCATGTATATCTTCGTTATGTATACGAGGGCTGTTCGAGCCAACCTGAGACTTTTCATGCATGAAGGCAGAAAACCAACTGATATTTAGAGATGACTTCAAAGGCTGTACTGTGATGAGACTCTTAGCCTCAGTAAAACATTTGAACTTTTTTTTGAAGAAGACCGTACGTCCATGAAAGATGATCCCAGATGAGATGGCTTGGAGCAGTGGAATGCCTGATCTTTGAAAACTGACGGATAACTTGTCAAGAACCTGAGGAAGAGACGCATCTGTCTGTGGGAAATGTACACACAAGTCCCAGTTTGATTTGAACCTTCTATAATATACTCAAATTGGATCATTGGTGTGGTTTTTTTTTAGCCAATCAGCAAACAGACAGGATGATAACAAGTAAATTCCATCCATCCATCTAGGAACCTCTGTAGTCCAACTGGGGTAGAGGAGGCCAATGGTGATTACTATTGTATTTATTCCCATTTTTACAACAGTGGTAGGAACTCTGGTCAACTTTCACACACTCATCCACACACTATGGGTAATTTGGAAATGTCACTTATCCTAATCTGCATGTATTTGAACTGTGGGAGGAAACTGGAGTATCCAGAGGAAACCGAACCCAGGGAATCGAACCCTGACCCCAGAGGTTCAAGGCGACATTGCTAACCATTAAGCCACCGTGCAGCCAACAAGGAAATTAGTGGTTCATCATCTACATGGACACGTTTAGAAATTAGACTGTTTTATTTATATTGAATTTTTAGTCCAGTATTGAGCGACAAAAACCGGTAATGTAGTGATACACTTTCTGTTGAGCCAGGAGTGTTGCTGATTTTAACCAGAAAACAATAATGAAGGTGTTTATCAGGTCAACCTGAAAATCGGCTTTCATTATAACACCAGTGTTGATGAAATCTGGCTAAAAAATGTTCAAACCTTTTTTTTCCAGCATATTAAAACCTTTAAGTGTTTTTCCTTAGTGAAGAAGTAGCAGACTAAAACCAATCAAAACTGCATCCAGACAAAGCCGTTGGAAATATACCTAATGAGCGTTCAGTCTAGAAGTGTGTGAATCACTGAACCTTGGCTAATGTCTTTTTCTTTGCTCATTTCTTTCTTTTCTCTTTCCTTCTTTTATGTTTTTTTCCCTTTCCCAAGTGACGGAAGCGTGTCCACTAAGCAGATTGTGTTCCTCCAGAGACCAACACTGCCCCTCAAGAAGAGACACTCCAAGGTGCCAAACCTTCCAGTTCATCTCATTTTGTGCACACACACACACACACACACACACACACACAAACACACACGAGCATTGTTTTTTTTATTCCTCAGCTGCAATATCTTTCCTCAGCAGACTAGACAGAACGCTGCTCAAACATTCAGATTGCTGGCTACTATGAAAGTAATTAATTAATGACATTTGTTTCAGTGTTAATTAGTTCCAGTTCAGTACAGACAACACGAGAACACTACTGGCTGTCTGTGTGCGACTTGCGACTGTGTGATTGTACAACAGCACCAGGGTTACGCCATGCGCCATATTTGTCAACCATTTCTGATTGAAAGTTAAATATGCGAGGTTTGTATTTTACCTAATCGTGACATATCGTCTTGCAGAAAATCATCTTCCGAACCCGGAAGAACTCGAACAAGAACTCGGTTAAAGACACACTGAAAAACAAGAAGAAGAAGAACGCGACGGAGAAGGACCAGGACGATCAGAAGATCCAGGACGGAGTTGGGAATGAGGGCAAAGACAACACAGAGACGGCAAATGAGAACAATGGCGAAAACGAGGGAAGAGACAACGCCGAGACGGATGGAGAGACGATGCAGAAAGAGCAAGCAGAGCCAGAGGAAAGAGAAGAGAAAATGGAGGAGGTGGAGGCGGAAGTGAGGAGAGGCTCAGATGGAAAAAAATCAACAAACAGACAGAAAGAGGAGGCAGAAGATGAGATGCGTTCTGACGTGATAAACGGAGAGAAAGAAGGTGAAGAGGTGGAGAAAAGTGAAGCGGAAAGCTACCACCTGCATAATGGTTTAGATGAGCAAGATCCATCAACCAATGAGGCGCGAGATGAAATCCGCACTGATGTAGAGGACATCGCTTCAGCCAATCAGGAGTAAGGATTTTAGTTAATCCCATCTCTGATGCCGTGAATGTCACCAAAATTTTATCTGTTCTTGTAATCTGCGCTGAACGCTTTTTGAAGGATTCTCACTGAAGCTGAGGCTTTTTTTTTTTTTTTTTTTTTTTTATCAGTATAAGCACTGGACTTTAAGACCACATGAGGATGTGTATTATGTGCATGAGGAGCTCAAGACTGAGGACACTTTTTCTTCATCTTGCTCTCAACTTGTTCAAAACCGACTAAGCAGCAGATGCATCCAGTGGACTTAACACGAGGAATGGCAGAGACCATTTTTGCGAAAGGCAATCTGTTCTGAAGAAGATATAGTCACCTCCTTTTGTTTACATGTCTAAATAAGAATGCTGAGTCGCCAGATTAGGGGTTTTTTTTCTAGCTTTTTAGCTACAACTTTCTAGCTACAACTAGTGACCAATTTATTGGGTCTTCACCTTATAGCCCACTTTGTATGTACAGGGGAATACACCTCAGGATGGGGCACCAGTACAGGCCCAAGCATGACCAAGAGCCATTCAATCACAAAGTAAACCACATTCTGTTGCACTATCAGAGACCGTTAGACTTTCTACAATTTGCATTAGAAAACAATACAAATGCACATATAACTGTCACTGGGACCAAGTTTTCATACTAGAACTGTTTAGATTGTGATATCTGGTATTATGAACCATCACATACCAAGAACCAACAGAAACTTGACCAGCCACACCATATACAATTTATAAATGGAAAAAGATCCATCAAACAAAAGATCCACACCTGACATGGTATTACTTTTGATGATTCTTTTGATTTAATAAACATGGTATCCATCAAATGCACCAATACTCAGTCACTGGTCCATCAGTTCCCAATTTACATTGTGATTTTTTTAGTATCTTGTAGTATTATAAACCCATGACAAACCACCAAGGGCCAAACAAAACCTGAGCATTCTCAGTCTAGTCCATTAGTGGTGTAACAAACCTTTACAAGCCACCAGAAACCACCTCTGTCCAGATATTACTTTGGTGCCACTTTGGTGATCCCGTACAAGTGATAAATGGAGCAGAGAAATCCATTAGAAAACAATAAACCCATGAAATCCATGTAGAGCCAGTCACTGGCCCCTGGTTTAGTGCTAGAACTATTTCTGTTATGGCATTATGAACAGTACAAACTATTACAAACCATTACAAACCACCAGAAACCTATAGCAACCGGACCAGCGTCACTCTACCCCATTAATCAATCAAAAGAGATCACTAGAGAACCACCTCTCACCAGATATTACTTTGGTTCCGCTTTGGTGATCCCATACAAGTGATAAACGAGGCAGAGAAATCCATTAGAAAACAATCGAGCCATCAGATGCACATGGAACCAGTCACTAGTCCCTTGGTTCAATGCTAGGACCATTTACATTGTGACACTTTAATATCTTGTACTGTAGTATTATGAACCAATTACTAACCATCAGGAACTAATAGAAACCTGAGCATTCCCAGACCAGTCCATTAGTGGTGTTACAAACCATCACAAACCCCCAGAAACCTATAGCAACCGGACCATCACTCTACTCTATTAATCAATTGAAAGGGATCACCAGAAGTCCACCTCTGACCATATTGACTTTAATATTCCTTTGGTGATCCTGTGGAATTGACAAATGGGGAAGAGAACTCCATTAGAAAACAATAAATGCACCTAGAACCAGTCAATGGTCCCATGTTTTAAAGCTAGAACCATTTACTTTAGATTATTTCATTGTTTTATGGTATTACAAACCATTACGCATCATCAGGAACCAACAGATTTTGACTCTATGCCATTTTTTCAGCAGAAAGGGATCACTACAGCACCACACAGATGTTACTTAAAAAAACAGTCTAGTCACCAGCAGTAGGTGGATTAGGCATCTATATGGAGGCTGTACCTGATACAAGTCAATCGTTGTAGCTAAAATGCAGATGTACCTGATAAACTGGCAACTCAGTCTACTGTATACGGTTCTGATCCCACAATGCACACTGAGCAGAACAGTGTTTTGAGTTGTCAGCATTAGAGGAATATTTTGAGACCAGCTGAAAGAAAGTGTTTCATATTTAGAGACAATCTACGCTGACTCTGCACCGGAGTTTGTTTTTTTTTCTTCTTCTTCTTCTTCTTCTTTTGGTGTATTTCTGACTCACCGAGGTAATGAATGTCAAAATCCCCCCGATGTCTGCAAAATCTCCAGAAACCAAAACGAACAGCTCTCAAGAGCATGACAGACAAATGAGGTCCTAATCCTCGCTACCACAAAAGCAACTGTTACCACGCGAGCAGCGAAACATCCATTTTCAGGCACCTCGACTAAATGCCTGTGACCTTTGGAGCATCACAGGATAAGGACGCACCTATTAGCTGAATGTCATGGCCGCTCATTTATTTGTAACAAGCGACAGGAGTTGCATTCCGACTCCTGATCCATAATTCATTTCACACTCTGACAGGAGACGTCTGCTGTCTTATGACTCAAAGCGTGAATTTCTGTCGGTTTCAAAAGAAGAGCTCTTGACGGTGGAAGTGGGGGAGAGTTTGAAGCTGACGCTGCGTTCCTGCCTGTCGCGGCTGAGGGGATTATGATGAGGAACGACAGCGGGAAGAATTTTAGCGATCACATGATGCTGACTGGAACTTCCCAGACAAAGATTAAGCTCGGGAGTCTAAGCAATTTTACACGGGGAATCGCCAGTGACACTACCGATTAGCACAAGCCTTAATCTGTGCTCGGGAAACTGGCCAACCTAATGTTTTTAATGCTAGTAATTTGGTGTGGTGAGGGGAACAGAATAACAGATAAACCTGTGTGGATTTTGGGCTAGTGTTGTTTACCCACAGTAATTTATCCTGGCTCCTTGTGTCCTCGCGGATCGGTGCTTGTTTCCACATTTGGTTCGTTCCTATTGGGATGTGGTGCGTTTCATTTGTACACTTTTTCCGGTCTTGCATTTTAACAAAGATAAAAAGTAATATGAGGTGTACCGTATAGAGAAGGGTTAAAGACGAAAAGGAATTGTGCTCCCATATAGTATTATCATAGCAGTAATACAATTTCAGATAGTAGGTAACAATATATTTCAATCAAGATTAGAAATAATAAAAAACCTGTTAATTTATTTATTTATTTTATTTAACTTAAAACACATTTAACTTTTAGTTTTTTTATGCAAATTAAATCAGCAACAATACAGACATCAGAACAAATGTTTTCAGGTTGTGTATACAGTATAATTCTTGCATTAGGTTATACGTATCAAAGGATACGCAAAAAATATGTGCCTTATACAGAGATGGACAAATTGCTAGCAAATTTTATGCTAGCACTTTTTATGTTTTTCATTCCATTTCCCATTGGACAAGGAAAAAAAATCTTAAATCGTCTTAAAACAAACATTTTTTTTTTTTAATATATAGTTTCCACTTAGGAACCTCTGTGGTCCAACTGGGGACTATGGAGGCCAATGGTGATCACTGTATTTACTCCCATTTCTACAACCATGGTAGAACCTCCGGTCAACATTCACACACACATTATTGCTAAGGTTACCATTTAAATACAATCACTGTAGTCTGTTGCTGTAAGTATAGTTCACCTTTACTCGTTCTGTATCGCATCGCATTAACAGAACGATATTTGCAAACTGTACTTACAGTGTTCGCATGAACATAGCATGAGTGATGACCTTTTCTGAATCAGGGGACCAAATCACACCCACACCAGCACCACAAACACCCACACACCCTTAACTCTAACACCAACATGGGCAATTTCAAGTTGGCCATCAGCCTTGTACGTAGTGATACACCGATAAGGTTTCTTACAAAACATTTTACAAATCTAGTGGTATAGTCCCATCCAGGCCATGTACTCAATTCGATTATAAAGCACAAAGGTCAAGTTAGTTATTAACTCTAGGCTCTTGTACGAGCCTACTCTGGAACTTGGCCTGGGGTCATCTGTGCCCTTTGATCCCGTCTGACATACCTCACCTTAAACATACGGAGAGAGAGAGAATAAAGATGCTATCCAAGACTCGAATAATATATTGCTTGTGATGAGTAAATATAACATATGACATTGGAAAGTTTGATAGCGATTATAATTATTAGACATACATTAGAGATTTTTATATAACTTAGCTAGCAAGCTCACGAATCTAATGCTGTTATGTTTGTTACGTTAGAGCGTCAGTGTTTACGACAGATTTTATTATTTTTCCGTTTATATTATAATTTGTTCATAATTCTCTGCCTATATATATATATATATATATATACAGTGTCGCACACCCTGTTTTGTCTTTAACCCATAAATAAACATAGCATTTATTACATTCGGTATCGACCTAGCCTGTGTGAATGTCCACGCGACTCTTTCCTCGGCTAAACAATGCTAAGTGACCTTTTTTCTCGTGTCTAGTGATGGAGCAGCGTAGCTCGCTGGGACGTTTTTGTTTTCACCGTCATGTGATGCTGTCATTGTCCTTCATAATGTTTAATTACCGAACAGAAAAAAAAAAGCAAACCGTACTCATTTTGGTCTATTCATCCGCTCGTTCTCAGCTCTTTTTTTTTATACCGAACTGATAATTGTTTTGTTCTTCTGACAGGTGGTTAAGTGTACTTTGTGTTCCGCTGCCGTCTCGTCCGCCGCGTGTGTAATTCAGGTTGTCTGTCATACACGTTGTCTCTAGTGCTGAGATAAGATTGTTGATTAGCAGGAAGGTTTAGAGCACTCCGTGAATCGTGTCTACCTTAAAAGGGCCTTAACCAAAACCCGACGTTGCTTCGTAGATGCTGGACGTCGAACGGGACGGATGTGTTTAGGCGGTAAATGGTTTGTGTCTGCTCGGTGTATAACATGCATACCGCATCCAGTGTTTCTGTCATTTGTTATGCGTATATGCGATACAGTCGTGACCCCGCCGGTTTTCCATAAGGGCGCATTTCCATCTCGGTTCGATTCCACCTCCTCTTGCAAAACGAGGTCGAAGAAAAAAAGAAAAACAAGCGTAGGAGATGAAGCCTAGTGGCATTTACCCCTGCTGTGGCTAATGGACTACTCGACCCCTCATCTGGAATGTTCTTGCCCCTCGTGGACAGAGCTAATATGCACTTTGCTCGCTTTTACGCAACCTTTTCATGTGTCAAAAACTGCAGTGGTGCAGAGAGAGGTCATTTACGCATAATAACCCATGGTTCCTTCAGCCCATTTCCTGTTTGCTTTGTTTCCTGGTGTGCTAAAAGGGGACCAAAGCAGAAAGGCTGTATGAGGTTTTGTCTGCTTTTTGAATCTGTAGGTTGCTCTTGGAAAAAAAAAAAAAAAAAAAAGGTTGTATTTTGGAGGTCAATCGCTTTTTTTATTATAATAGTAATAATAATGATTATTATTGTTGTTGTTGTCCATTGCAGCCATTTGTAAAGCATTATCTCCATAAGAGCAGTCTGTAAGTAATTGGACATGCACTTTTTTTTTGTCGTTCTTTCTGACACACTGGATTTGTAAAATAATTACTACTAAGAGATTAAAGTGCAGACAGTCAGCTTTAATTAGAGAATATTTATATCCTGTGTTAGGTGTGAGATCGGTATTCGGCCCGCTTTTGTTTTTGTTTTTCTTTTTTTTTGCGCATCCATTGTGGACAGCTAAATAACAAAAAGTGTCAGCGTCCAAGTATTTACAATCTGCATTGAATGTTAATGTCCTCTGTACAATTTGTATAATATAAATATGATTTATTTTGGTTTGCGTTTGAGTAATTCTGACATAAATATTCTAAATATGCTTATTGTACCCTGTTGTTGTTGTCCTCATTCATCACCACACATAAATTAGCCATCTGTAAGTATCGATTTCTTGTGAGCCACGGAAGTAAAAGTAATGTTCAGTTCAGGAGTAATTAAGGTGAATGAATTGGTTTCAATCACTGAATCTTTTCCTTCCTACTCGCTAAAAGTCCGTACATTACCTAGGTTGTATTTTTTTTGTGCTCCTGATCGATTCACTCAGCAGACCAGCATTTAAATCAGTGAATTATTTTGGTCTTGACAAAGCTTCGCTTCTCAGCCATGGCCAGAATTCGTTCCTGTTTCATGCAACAAATCAGCATTTGAGTCAGTGATTCCTTTCAGTCATTTCCTTCTATTAGTGATGGGTTGTTCATGAACGATTCGTCTTTTTGAACGAGTCTCAAACTCAGTAAACACTCAGTCTCAGAGAGTGATTTGTTAATTTTCTTTTGAGCGCACATGCGCAAAGCTTTGCAAAACCCCCATAGGTTATGTACAGGAGACAGAAATGAGTAGTTATGAGTAGTAATGAGTAGTCGTTCATTCTTTTGGACTATAAGACTCATGAGAAGAATCGCTCAATTCTGTTTCCGGTTTAATGCATTGCATAGGGTCTATGAAGGTCACGTGACAAAAGAACAAACGACTCGGACCAGAAGATATGAGAGGTGAGCTGCTCATTCTGTTTATCATAATATGTCCTTAGCTGCGTTGTAATATTTTCATTGCTAGAACTAAAGCCAAATTTGTGTATGTAGATGTGTTGGGGTTCTGTTTATTGAAAATGTAACATTTTATTTTATTTCTGATCAAAAGAACGAAATGAACTAAATGACTCCAAAAATGATTCAAAGAGATTCAAAGAACCGAGTCACTAAAATAATCTAAACTTCCCTTCACTTCCTTCTTCCACTGAGACTTTTCCCTCTTTCAGCAAATCAGCAATCACTTAGATGAATTGTGTTAACTTTTATTTTGAAAAAATGTTGAGTTATATTCCATGAAAGCATATTATTATTATTATTATTATTAATAATAATAATAATAATAATAAATATTTTAATATTTGCAATAATAATAATAATAATTAATTATTATTATTTATATTGTTATAATATTATTAATTATTATTATTGTTATAAGTCAACTTATAACAAATGTGAATGACAATGACGGGAACAAATAAAGTCAGAAAAGGTGTGGTCAAAAATAATCTAAGGGATGTCAACTTTTAAAAGCTGTCTACACTGACATGCCTTAAAGATTTTTTAAGACTATGTTGTGTCATAATCTACTCAAGTAGCACTCTCCACCAACAGACATCATGGTCATCGACAATTATTTAAGCCTCTAAGTGCTCTTCAGAGCTCAGCGAGTTTCAACCACCAGCATTTTGTAAAGACTCCACGGCCAAGCAAAGCGTTCCAGCAGATGTGGGAATCTCACAGGGACATGAGTCTATAACCTTAACACCAGCAGCACTGACCATAACAACCACATCCAATCAATGCTGCATCCATTACCGGACGGCTCTAATGTCGCTCTAATGTTTCCCGGGGTCTCTAAATAATTCATAATACATACAACACAGTCGGTTCATCATGAATTAGCTGAGGAACATGAAAGTGCTCGTGAATGGGTGGGATTTTTTTATAAGGTGCGGTCCTGCAAAGTTTGAAAATCCAAATCTAATAAGTTTCAACTTATAACTAGTAATGCTGTTTTTGAGGCATTTAGGGATTTTTATGATTTTAATGCACGAGGCATTCAAATCAAACTGGAAATTGTGATGAAATTTCGAACAAACGAAGATGTAAAATCGATCGACATTTACAGAAGACTTCAAGTACAGTACAGTGATGAGACTCTTAGCTGCAGTAAAACATTTGAATGATACAAACATTTTAAAGAATACATCCATGAATGACGATCCCAGCCTGAGTTGGTTCGGAGCCCGTGTTTCCAAAGTCTGTGGGAACTGTACACACAATCATTCAACAAAGCCGCGTTCACCATACAGGAACTCAGCTGAAAGTTATTGCTACATCCACCATACAGTCCTGACCTCATTCCAAGCCATTTCCACATGTTTAGGCCATTAAAGGAGTTCCTGGGAGGCCGGCGTTTTACATATGATGCTTTGGTGTACAGAGAAAATGTTCTACCTTGATGATGTCCAAGCACTAGTGAAACACTGGGATACGTGCATTAGTGTATCAGAGGATTATATAATGAAATAAAGGGGGTTTTTACTCTCATAACTGTGTTCTGTTATTCTGCACAATCAAAAGTCCCGGTTTGACATGAACAGCCTTTATATTAAATGAGCGATTTTTCAGAAGTTCTAAAAGTTTGTTTAGATATATTTAGGTCAGTCAAACAACCTGAAACCTGCTTGTAATTCACTTCTTTTTAGCACTGACCCTTTTCTATCACAGCTAATCCGTATTAATGTTAAAACCTGAGTCAAGATAAATATCGAATCTCCTCTAATAAGACCTGATTATAAACCGACCACAGTTTCATAATAGGTAGATGCATTATGCATTTACAAAAACTCATGGTATTGAAGTACAACCTAACAAAATTATATAATTTTTTTTAGGCCTGAAAAGTCCTGGTTTGACTTCAACATCCCTCGTATTTCATTAAACTAATTATGCTTTTTAAACACTGTAACTGGACAATTTTTTACTAAGCTTGCTCATACTAAAGCTGACTCATTTTTATTGGTTTTATTTTTAGCTTTGGGTTTTTTGGGACATTTTCACACCATTTCAGTAAACATTATTTATCAGTGACCTTGCAATTATTATTATTATTATTATTATTATTATATCCTCAATGCTAGCTTTTGTAGCCTGTAATGGAAACAAACTCCTTAAGGAGTGATCATAGTTTTAATTGTATAGCTGAGACACTATTTGCTCGGCAAACATGTTAAGATTCTATTCCCGGATCGATTGAGTTATTGTATTTATAATGCACTATATATAATGTATCTTCGCACTCAGGTCAGATAATAATCAAAAAAAGGTAAAGCATGTTTGAGGCTTCCATCTCTTGAATGTCACAGTGCCCTCTAGTGGTCTGTTACCCTCAGTGCACTGTAATGTTGTTATTTACGTATGTTTGTTATTTTAAATATCTTTAAAATCTCTGCTTACAGGAACAGACTTGGCTCAGATGTCCGTTCTCTACTGCGCTTTATAAATAATTGAATCGGCTAATTCGGTTAGAACAAAGACCATTTTGAAGTTGAATGCTGGTGTATTTTTGGACATCCTTCAGGCCGGTGTATTATATAATTTTGTTAGGTTGTACTTCAATACCATGAGTATTTGTAAATGCAGTTTTCTACCTGTTATGAAACTGTGGTCGGTTTATAATCAGGTCTTATTAGAGGAGATTCGATATTTGTCTTGACTCGGGTTTTAATAGTTAATACGGATTAGTGTCAGTCTTTTAGCTCTGATAGAAAAGGGTCGATGCTAAAAGGATGCAGAGGAGGAAAGAAGGTCCAGGGTGTGAATTACAAGCAGGTTTCAGTTTGTTTGACTGCCCTAAAAATATCTAAACAAACATTTAGGGTTTCTGAAAAATCAGCACGTTCAAGTCAAAACAGGACTTTTTAAAATCAGTTTTCTCAGTACGCCGGCGCCATGATCGGACAGCCTGCTTCACATCTGAAATCCCGGCCTCTCAGGAACTCCTTTAATGCCTCAAGCATGTGGAAATGGTTATATGCAAGTGGTGTCCGTGAATGATTGTGTCTACAGTTCCCACAGACTTTGGAGACAATTATCCGTCGAAGTTCCACTCGCTGAATGTTCATGAGAACAATTGCAATCGGTTCATGGATGTATTCATTTGCATCATTCAAATGTTTTACTGCTAAGAGTCTCATCACAGTACTGTTCTTTTTATAGATCAAATATTTTCAAGACCCCCTGTTATATACTTTTGAGCAGAAAAAGATCATTGGTATTTATTTTATCTTAGCCTTATAATTTTTTTTATAACTTCTAACCGCTATATTACATTATATATTTATATATATATATATATATATATATAGTAAAAGTCTATATAGTATATATAGTATATATATAAAAGTCTTGTCGTCTATCCTATATATACAGTATATAGGATAGACGACAAGACTTTTGTCAGGGTGCGTATACTGTATATATATATATCTATATAT
>JAQQZS010000019.1:2682644-2694927 GCA_030068045.1 Platyallabes tihoni | reverse complement strand
GTAATTTAATGAACCCTTTAATTTTTGTGGCTTCAGTCATTGTTGGGATACTCTTTTAAAGCTGGCAGCATTAACAGATTATATCGAAATATATATTGTTATCGTTCAATATGGGCCAAAAATTATCAAGATTACTTTTTTGCCATATCGCCCAGCCCTAGTGGACATGCATGCAACCCCATACTCACAGTACGTCAGTAGCACATGGTTAAAGTGGTTTATACTCTGCGTGAGCATGCATAATTATGACGCCTCCACTTTTTGCCCTTCTTACACGCACACACATTAGGTTTAAACGCGACATTCCTAATACTGCACGTTAGAGCTAAATGCATGTTCATGTGATTTCATGTTAAACACATAGATGAGCCCGTTTCTCGTTAAAACCTTTTCCCGTCATGATCTCAATTTCAAAACACTGACCTTATAGGGTTTTCTATATGTCTAAATGCAGCATTTTTTTTAATATATTGAAACACTAACTGTAAACGAAAGCAATTAGTATTACAATTAACACTGTTACAACCTAAAACACAACGCTGCTTTGTTCAGTAGACGCACAGAGAAATTTTTTTGCAGAACTCCAGCATACTAGTGAAGTGGACTAAAACAATATTGTACCAATTTATACACAGCTCGCCGTAGCATCTGAGTCAAACACATGAAAACCGCTTTCAAACTGTGACACATTTAAAATTCCAGAAAAACACAATTTTAATGAACTCTCCCAGGCTTACAACTGGTTATATGGTATGTGGGTCAAAAGATAGCTTCGCCACTGAAACATTTACTGCAACGAAACAAGGACATGAAAATAACCCCTTAATCTGCTTTTCTAGTCAAATAAAACAACAATTTAAAAAGTTTCAAAATAGTCAACATTTGTAAATATTGTTTGTAACAAACTTTTTTTTTATTAATTCATTTTTCTTTTTGTGTTTCTTCTTATTATTATTTATTCATTTCTGTAATTGTGAACTGAATATGCATGTTCTTTTTTTACAGTCTTACATTTTTACATACTTTACAGATTTCTACTTTATTTTATTGTACCAAAAGATAGTAGATTTTATATTTAAAAAAAAAATTCTTTCCTATTAGCATTTATGCCTCCTTACTTCCTTCTTTTCTTTTCAAGGTCACAAACAGTCATGTAAGCATTTCACTGTGTATCATACTGTATATGGTTGTGTACGTGACAAAAATGTTCATTTCAATTTGGGTAAAACGTTATATGCTTGTGTATTTGTTTGGGTCTTCATTTAAATATTTTGTCACTACATGTCTAATTGATGTGGGTTTATAAAACAAGAGGAGCTCAATATACCAAAAGAAAAAAAAGGTCTTAAGTCTATTTTCAATTGGATCAGAAAGAATTACCGCACGAGCTTCATTTACACGGACGATATTTCTTCAAACCGAATAGAGATTTCAACTTGACTGCTTACGTGGACGCTGATCTGATAAGGCGTGTGTGTACATGCATAAAGTGGTTCTGCCTGCTGTGAAGGATTTAATCTGCTGACAAACAACAGAGGTTTCTTTTTCCTTTAACTCTGAGGTCGGGGTTAAGCTTCCAAGCTTTTCCGTAAAATCCCACCGTCTGCGTTAAGACTGGTTACAAGAACCCAGTCTCCTCTATGATTGATTAGATGTATTATTACGCGTGAAGTGGCGAGCCAATCAGTGCTCCTGCCTCAGGCAGAGTCCCGGTGGATGAAGGACTGACATAAGGACTGATATGGGAGGGTTTACAGATCAGCAACGTTTCCTTCCCGGACACTCTGACCTTCACCTAACGTTACCCCACATGGGGCAAACATGCACAGAAAGAATACATGTATTCCACCAAGAGAGGAACAATTAAGAACAAGTGTTTACATGATTAATATTTACCTATTTGAGGGATTATTCAAAGTTTACACACACACTCATTTTGACCCATTTTAAAACACTACCACACAAAACTTATCAATATTTTTAAGTTGTAAAATGATAAAATAAAGCAAAAAAAAAAAAGGGAGATTTAGAGTTTCTCTTGCAGCCCCACTTGCAAACCAAGCGACCCCATGTGTGTGGCCACGACCCCTAGACCTTGGAATGGCCTGATTTAGACTGCTGCCCAGTCCAAATATAGAAAAATAAACAAAAGCGATTTTTCAACTAATATGTACTCACTGTGTTTTGAGACTTAAAAGCTATAAAGAGATTTATTCCTCTTACACCACTGTAACTTGACTATGAACTGCTACTATTTTGGATCCGTTACTGAACAACTTGTCATACATTTCAGAAGGGCTGGGAATCACCAGTCATCTATATCTAGGTGCCTATATATAAGGATTTTATTTAATAAGTACAAGGATTTTATAAATACTGTACCACGATTCAAAATTAAATGGTCTCCAATTTTCTTACAATTTATTACAATTCATTTTAATTAAATGCAGACTGTTCATTATAACATTAGTTTTCTCTCTTAAAATTCAAGCGCAGCATTTAAACAATATAAAATAACTTAAAATACAAGAGTTTAACATTTAACTGAGCAGCACAAATTTCTGTCTAACGCCATAATTATTTCCTACCACATTTGATGAAAATAGGTCAGAGTGTTGCACTATAGGGATCGACTGTAGTATTATAAAGAAATGGTGACATTTTACTGTCGCAAACGCCTCCAAAAGTGTTAAAACTCAACTTGACAGTGAGGGCGCTGATTGAAAACCAGCCAATTCTGGTCACTGGTTGGTTGACTGATTGACCTCTTTTAAAAATTATTTATTCATTTGTTTATTTTAACGATTTTGGATTCAGTGTGGCGATACATGAATCACCACATAAAGAATCACGAATCATAACTGAATCGATTTTTCACTTCTGAATCACTACTTTTCAGTTGTTTAAAGTTTCTGAAGGCATTCCTGTGGCAGAAATCTTACTGTTATAAAGCACCGACACTGGAGACTCCTTCCAGAAATATTAAACAAAACATCTGCTCACAGAAGCCTTCCATCATAACAATTACACAGAGTATTACCAAACCATGTGAATACATCACTGGAATGATCTGTACTATAAAACACTTTTAAAAAATTAAATAAATAAATATAATAATAATAATAATGATAATGTATTACTAAAAAGTCTGCTTCATTACACCATTTTGTTATCGATTATTTTCTTACAACAGCACATATGGTTGTACAAGAGTCCATTTGTTTTACACAACCTTTGCGCTTTTATACTTTTCTATGTTAATACTTAGAAACTTCTGGAACATTTATTTTATTTCTTGAACAAATCATTGGAAATCTTTGTGAAAATAGTCCCAAAATCTTGTATGGCACCTAAATGTATTAAATCATGTTTTCTTAATTTTAAAGATTTTTCCTCCAGTAAAATATGTGAAAATGTGATTACCACAGCAATGTTTAAGTTAAATACAGGTCCAGTTAGCTCAATGCTAAACAAGAGGTAGCTTAGCATAGCTGAAAAACGTTTCTTTTTTTAAGCTGAGGGAAAAGTCCCTAACATGATTTTTTTTAATGTAAAAAGTGGTGACATTTAAGCAAATTCACGGATGTCTTATAAATATTTTAAGTTGTTATGTTTACATAAATACCAGGAATAAATGCTTTAAAAAGACAAAAGAGGTGGATCTGCTTTGCGCCATTAACCTCAGATTGTCGCTTTTGTCCAACATGGCGTCTCTCTCTCTCTCGCTTACAATTTCACTGCAAACTTTTATATAAATTAATTTCCTTATATGCAAGAGTGCAATATTTATATCACATTATTAAACTTACCTGTTTTTTCTTTAATTTCGCAAAGCACGCTGAATAAAGCCGGTTTCATTCGGTGACAGTTCAGGGCATGTTTTCTGTAAGGTTTAAACAAACAAACTGCATTTAGGTTTATTATTATTATTATTATTATAACTAAAATGCATCAAATCTAAACAATCCTGCTTCATTTATTTTTGCCTAATAAAACGAATGTCCATGCTTTCATATTTCATAAACTTCGGCTTGAATGCTAAGTTATCCCTGGTTAGCCTACATTGTTGTCTTTCATTTTGCACATATACACAAAAATAAATTAATTAAAATACACAATTCTTATTTAACACAATGTTAATGTTATCACTGGAGTAGGTCTACTGTATTTTTTTTTTTATTATTATTTTGAACTTTATTACACGGTTTTGCTGAGGAGTAGGTCAATAGCTTTGCTAGCTAGCAACAACGTAAACAATACAGTACACTCGATATCCAATGACTGCGTTAGGACATAAATTCATTTCTTAGTGCATAAACTATACACTAAAAATAGCCATACTGTTATAATTTGTGAAATGCATTAAAGCATACAGTGCAGCGTCGGTAGTTAGCTAAATGTTAGCTATGCTTAACTTAACGCACAGAACTTTTGTTTTCGGGCACGAAGCCAAAGCCGTTCATTAATTAAAAGCTAAAACCTAATTTTCTACTCACTTCGCCTGAGCTTCGTCTAGACTTTGGTCGGTGATGGTCATAATTTGCTGCAAAATATCCCCAATGTCCCGTCTGTTTTCATGCCCGTTTTCTGCTCCCTCGAGGCCCGCGTCGCCATCGGGCCGGTGTTGTGGCGGAGGGTGCACCGAGTTCAGGGCGTGCATTCCCGGGTGAGCGTTCAACGCGAGCCCCCGGCCTGAGTTGGGCCCGTTGCCTGTAATAGGCTGCTGCTGCAACATACCGAGCGTCACATTAATCTAAACCGAGCCAGCTGTTGTTAGTGTGTGTGTGTGTGTGTGGCAGCAGGAGTTCACACAAGCACACACCCTCTCCTGTGGATTCACACACCCTGGGGTCCTCTAGCGATGGGATTTACATTATAGGATAAAATAATACTTTTAATGTAATTCTGTGAATGAATGTAAATAATGAAAATACATGGTGCAAAGAAATAACCTCGTGTGAAAACCACCTGCAGGGTCGAGGGTCAGAGTCCCACTTTTGTTTTTTTGCATGCATTGTTTTTTCACTGGGTTTCCTCTGGGTACTCCGGTTTCCTCCCACAGTGTGAATCCACAGGAGAGCGTGTGTGCTTGTCTGAACTCCTGCTGCCACACACACACACACACACACACACACTAACAACATCTGGCTCGGTTTAGATGCCACTCATCGTCTATACTGCTTTATCCTGTATAAAAGGTCACGGAGCCTATCCCAGGAGACTTAGGGCATGAAGTCGGCTACACAATAGATAAAGTGCCAGGCCATTGCAGATCACAAACACACACATACACACACTCACACGTTCATTCCCACACTACGGGCAATTTGGGAACAGCAGTTAGCCTGATCTGCATGTTTTTGGCCTATGGCAGGAAACCCGGAGAACACGCAAGGCAACAGTGCTAAACACTACATCACCGTGCTGCCTATATAAATACACTGTGCAAATAAATACCCTTGATAAAACAGTGTCAAAAACACCTCCAGGCTCGAGAGAAAAAGTCCATCTGCTTCTTTTGCACATTATCGCCGTGGTTCAGTGGGATTCTTCAGTGGGTTTCTTCAGGTTACTCCGATCTCCTCCAACAGTCCAAAGACATGCATCTTAAGCTAACTTCTTCTTCTTCTTCTTCTACATTACCTGTCTCATCCTTCCTCATCTTCCCGGACTCTTAAAGCCGATTTTCCAGACCAGCCTTTCTTAAAATCTAATTCATCCCCCTCCTGATCATGTCTTGACTTGTTCTGTGTCTTGAACTCTTTGTCTGCTTTATCCAGTACTTCCAAACACTCTTTTTATTTCGACGTTTCCCTTCCAGTGACATTCAGCATTTAGTTGGAGTTCTGTAGGTTGCATCACCGCCACCTATAGATCTCTCACTCTCCCCAACTTTCCCATCCTTTAAAGCCACCTTGCTTTTGAGGAAGTCCAGTCTTCCTAAAAAAAAAAAACAACAACAACATGAAATACTTTCCTATACTTTAAATACTTTTGCCATATTTTACTATATTGCACATTCTGCTAATCCTGTGCGTCCTGTTTAACTTATACATTTAATTTGTACATAAAAATTTTTTTGTTTTTCAATTAATTTTCTATTGCAAATTGTAAATTTGTACACTTGACACAAATTCTTTACATTTTAAAATTCACATTTCTTTCAGGCCAATTTTTTTTCTTGTAGTAAAATCCTTCTATCTTTCTTCTGTCTGTCCGCCCTACCCGACCTTTCTTTTTTTTTTTAGAAACAGCTTTAAAAGCGTTTTACTGCATATCATATTGTGTATGGTCATTTATGTGATAAAAAAAAAAAATTTATTAGAATTTTAAAGGGGCGGTTTGATATTTTCCCGAGCCCCCTGCTGGCTCCAAGTTGAATTGCAACTGCAAGGAAAAAGTGACAAGTATTTCTGCTTCATCTCATCCCCTTTGGAAGAGGCTTGCTTTCAAAGGCAAATTATAACTTAAAATTCTGATAAATGTTGCAAGCTAATACAAAAAGGATTTGATTATTTTCCTGTAACTGCATGTTTTAATGTGTTTTGTTACGCTTATACCATAATAGATTGCCAAAATTGCAATTTTCTAATGTATTTAAAAACAATATGTTATTGTTTAATCCATTTAGAGGTACATTTATGGTTTGTTTTTTTAATTACTAGTCTTGACACATTTGCTGCTATTACGGAAACAGTAACGAGTGCATTCATCTTAACCTGTGACATTTATTACAACTGGAACTTTAGTCAGAGCTGTTGTGATAAATAAAATGTCAAACTGTTCGACCCATCAGATACGATAATTAAAAAGCGTTGTTATTTATCGACGCAATTAAAACACCTAATTGGGTTTCAAATAGCAGCTGAACCTTTTGACGTCCATTTGAATTATAATGGGTCGTCAGTGACATCACATTGCCTATAGTGAAACGATCAAGTCAGCAGAAGTTAAAGTTGCAGAAAGCGTTGATCAGTCAAACGGTTGTCATGACACATTTCCATTCCTCTCAGTTAGATCCTCACACATTCTCAAAGAGAGCTGTGCACTTCTTGTTTTTTGCTGGCAGACAACAGGAAGTGTGCAAAACCACAGGTTCGTTTGCTTGTGTCGAGCAAGCGGGCAGCTAGTTTCAACTTGCATGCGAGCTGTCAAGTATGAGCAAACCAAGACTCCGCGCTTATAAATCATCACATTCTTTCTGAAAGCCTCTCGTGGAGCCTCAGGTGGAATCGCGCGTTAATCACAAGTCGACCGCTGACGGGGATTTCTCACGGAACAACGAGACTCAGGTTACTAGAGTTTTGAAACGTTATTGACCAAGTCAATAGGGGTGGGTTGGGGCAGAGAAAGGAAGAGGAAGAAAGTCAGAGAAACAAAAGAAAGAAACGCAGCTTGAGCACGAAACTCTGAACTTCAGCATATCAGATCTCAGCTGTCTAATGATATACTTTTTCGGAAGGAAAACTCGGCAGGTGTGAGTTGAATATGAAGCATCTATTTTCGTTTGGCGGCAATAGAAGAGGCCAATGACGGCTGCCCACGAGATACAGGCTCGAAGACAGCGTTTCAACATTTCAACGTCTGGAAGACGGTAAGAGGCCCTCAGTGCGCTCTCATTTTGTCTTACTCCTTCATTTTGTCACTCTTAGATCCACTTATCATGGTTTCATACCACTTCTATTGAATAATACGTTAATAGCAAAAAAAATTAAAAACGCCTATCCTGAATTCGCCTTTGACCTAGTGGTAACACGATTGTGCAATAGACATGTTTCTTTTCCTGCTGTTGTCAGCTTAAGATATTTCAGTATTTCTACATGAGGTAAACAAATTAGAACTGCTTTTATGGAGCAACTTGGCAATGTATTGCAAAATATTTATGTTCCCAGATAACAAACAAATCCTAAATGTATTTTACAGTAACTGCCCTGTCAAGTATTTTTTTTTTCCTTTTTTTTCTTTAATAAGAACTCCCTAAATTCTCATAACTCAAGGTTAGGGTTCCCATATCCGCTGGATGATTGAGGGACGTACCAGTGGATTCTGACATGGACAGTGCGGAGGTCATTGGTCAAATCCCAGCGGAGGAGCAGCTGGAGCCACTGTTCATCCTGGAGGAAGGAGACGAGCTGGACGATTTCACACTTAACCCTACGAGAGGGAAAGGCATACTGAAAGTTAAGAAGGAAGACATGGAAGAAAGAATTAAGGAAAGCTCGGAGGGAAGTACAGATTCTACAAACGTCATGGAAGGAGATGAAAGCATGAACATAACTCAAATCACTCAAAGCGAAGATAAAATTCAGCAGAAAGAAGGGATGGAATGCAAAAACAGAAAGACGGATGGAGTGACGGAAACCGAGGAGAACGCCGGAGTCGAAACAGGACCTGGATTAGTGATGAAGAAGGCCGGAGGGGAGATGAGCGCACTAAAGGGAGACACGGGGCCTAAAGAACAGCCACTTGCTGATACCCAGCCAGCAGTCAAAATACGACACAGAGACCTACTCAGTCCAGACGATGCTCAGCGAAAGGTAATGTTCTACATGAACAGCTAATTATACAGTACTATATGAATCAGGTTTACATTTCTAGAGAAATGCTGCATGTGCGAATACCATTACCATTTTTCAGGGCTGGAAAATATAACGAGAAGCTAGCCAGATACACCACATTGCGTTTATACGAGGTCTAGAAATACATTACAAACTACATCTTAAAACATCATTTCCTGGTTTTCAATCAGTTACATGATACTCTGTGAAATTCACACATGGTGTATGATTATATTTACCCTTGTGTCCCATTTACAAGGCAGCTATGGGACCTAGCATGATAGTCAACACAACTTTCTTCATTTGAGTGTTCTTGTTGACACTTTAGAAGCGCTGAAGTGAGCAAACCATGTCAAGCTTGAGTAAGAGCCACGAAAATGTCAACAGGACAAAACTCTGTTAAAACCTACAGTATATACATAATATACATAATATACACAGTCTACTGTATACGTACCTTATAATTAATTTTGAATTGTATTTTCATACATATTACCAACATTATAAATACTTCAAATCCATTGCTGTTTCTGTAAAATGAGCTTAAATGTAAATGTAACCCCGGCGTCGTGTCCAAAGATTCGCAGATTATCCTCGGATTCTCCTGACGCTCTCTATGAGCTACTTTGCGCCTTGCAAGAGGGCCGTCGACTCAATGACCAGCGATGCTCTTTCACACTGCAGCCACGCCGGAGGTGCCATTCTGAGCCTGGAACCCCACGCCTTATCCAAAAAGGTGAGGAAGTTCAATGCGCTAGATACCAACTTTTTCACAATTCCAGTTTAATCGGTATTGGTACTTTTAGTACTTAAGCCTTTATAGGGCAATCTTTGAAATCCTTAATAATTAAAAATGTTACAATTCCACTACTTTTTCCAAAATCTTTTTATATCTTTCGTCTTTTTTTTTTTGTTTTTTTGTTTTTTTTCAAAAAATTTCATTGTTGTCAATTTTCTGCTGCAACTCGAGGTCAGTAACATTAATATTTATGGTTCCTCGTCTGTCTAGTGTAATGATAAAGTCTAGGGTAATATAGTAGTAGAAATATTTTTAAACCAAAGAAAACTTATAGACACATTTACTTAAACATAACAATTTGCAATTCTTTTTCCTCAGGTATTGATTGATACTAGTACTTGTAAGTTACCAGAAATAGTTCTTCACCTGATTAAGGGTTATTAAGTTTTTTATAGAGTAATCTTGTTGTTATCTTTATTTTTGTGTTACTACAACATCCCCCAAAACTGGTAAGCTAGTACTTATGCTAGTACTGTATTTTTAGAAATATATACTATGATGAACTATATATACTACTAAGTTACTAAGTAAACTAACTATGATGTACTACACATTGTATCTTTTCTATACTTTTACTAACACATTACTATATATTTACATAGAAACTATTGACTATACTAATATTACTCGCTATGCTTTTATTATAAGATAATTTAAAGAGGGCTAACACTTTATTTTTAGTACTGAATTTTAAACAGTTTTACTCCTGCATAGAATAGTGTAAAGAGGAACTTTATTGTTACTATAGACTTATTTTTGTTGGTATTAACTACAGTATAATTATTTTATTTATTACTATTATGACCCACTATAAAGATCAGTTTACTGCACTATAATTACTATATAGTGTTAACATGTACTATACTACAGCTACTTACTTAGGTTAAAGGTACTATCCCTAAAGGAATAGTTATGTTCATTTATAACCAATAAAATAATTAATTTTGACTACACTTAATGATATTATTTACTACAGTGTTACTCTAACATACTCAATAATTGTACTTCAGAGAGTTTAAGATTTAAAGGTGAATTATTTTAACATTAATATTTTAGGGGTTCACTATGAAAACAGGTTTATTTCATACTGTATGAAATTTCATACTGTGGATTTTAATGCTAACCTTCTTTAGCTTCTTCTTGCTAGACTTTAATTTTAGCCCTCTGCTCTGTGTAGTATTATTTACTGTAGTTGTTATTACCTCAGCATCACTAAACTTACTATATAGTGTTAATTACTGTACTGTACTGTACTGTGAATTATACTGTAGTGTGAACTCAAACTGCGTAAGGTTAATATACGTAGCTAGGTTGTTTGTTACTATAGTAGGGTTATACTATGGTTCTGATTTACTGTAAAGTAAAATTTACATTGAACTTACATACAATGTAGTATTATTATATTTATTATAAATTGTCAATGTTTTCTACAGAATTATTGCATCTTATTAGAATTTCATATAACTACATTGTTACATAATTCAGGTCTTATCGCTAACTATATAGTTGACATTTTGAAATTGAGTTGTCTTCGATTATAGTGCTAAAATTTACTTTACACTTAGTCTAACTAACTACTGTAACTTAGTCTCGGCAAACTAAGTATGTGAATACTGCATAATATTATTCTAATTTTTCACAGGAAAAACTCTACTATTGTTATTACTTTTTCTACTAGTTTTACAGTAACATACTATAGGACTTCTCATGTGTTACTGTTTACTAACTTATTACTGTAGGTTATTGTGGCTCATAAAGAATAAGTTTAGTATGGTTCTCGTATTCTACTACAACTTAATACTGGTACTTACTGTATATAGTGTTCCTATTTATTATATGGCTACTTGATTGTTTTACAGTGTGTTTATTATATTATATAGTCTTATATATAAGATATATATAGTCTTAGCATTGATGTTAATGTTACTCTGTGATATGATAAAGAGCTACATCTTGCTGTAATGTTCCTTAAATTATAGGTTCTTCTGCTTTTTGTCATTCACGTTTGTTTTGTAATTTCTCGTTTCTTCATTATCCTTGATTGTAACAACACTAGGTGTTTCTCTCTTAGATATCGACACAGTTTATTTTTAAGATTTATACAACTTTGTAAAAAAAGAAGGATTTTCCGATAGCGTCACTATCACTTCCTGAGAGTGGACTTTGTATAAACTTTCCCCTCTTGCTTTCGTCCTCTTTTCCAAACAGTTGTCTTCTCATCTATGACGTCGCTGCAGAAGGAGGAGTTCTTCGATCTGGTGGCCACCTCTCAGGCTCGACGGCTGGACGACCAGCGTGCAAATTTTCAGAGCACTTCTCCAGAATCCAGTGTACCGGTCCCTCAGGAGTCTCGGCGTCCCTCCAGCGCCCCTGCGACCTTGTCGCAGGCCAGACCCAAATCGAGGAGAAGCAGCTGGAAGGTCATCGAGTTCGGCCAGACCGTTCCCAAGCCAGCGGCAAAGGAGGAGCTCTACAACATGATCCTAACCTCACAAGTATGTCTTCAGCTTAGATATTAATCTGTTCTTGTCTTTATCTGGTTCTTTAGATTCTAATATTAATGAAATTATATGTAGCATGGCAATAGAAAATGTTTGTTTCCTAACTTGGTAGATGGTGACCTTTCTATGTTCTTGCTTCCTTCCTTCCTTCCTTCCTTCCTTCTTCGTCCTATTAGTAAGGAACAAGTGTGCGTGTTCTTTATTTCGTTGTTTGGTAGGTTCTTTCTTTCTTTCTTTCTTTCTTTCTTTTAAGAGTATTTACTGGCCAAGATTAATCATATGCGTTCTTTCTTTCTTTCTTTCTTTCTCTTAGAGTCCTTATTGGTCAAGTACAAGTGTACAAGTTTGTTCTTTCTTTCTTTCTTTCTTTCTTTCTTTCTCTTAGAGTCCTTATTGGTCAAGTACAAGTGTACAAGTTTGTTCTT
>JAQQZS010000019.1:2646853-2657167 GCA_030068045.1 Platyallabes tihoni | reverse complement strand
TTGCGACGCTGTTTGCGAATGTTCGTTTGAACTATGGTTTCGGGAAACACCTAGTTGTTGAACTATGTTGCTAACGATGGAACTTGCGACCATAGTTGGCTAACGATGCTTTTGGGAAACGCACCCCTGATCAGCAAGTCCAACACATTACCCGTCATATAATCAAGATTAGATTATTTTAAGTTTTTAAAATAATTATAATAATGGGATTGTTTAAAGAGTATTTAATGGTCAGGTAATGCTTTGTTTGATCTACGCAGGTTTTAGACATCACACGGATTTGAAGAGAGCTGCAGAGCACGAACACTCTGAAAGACATGATTATGAAAACCATTCATATATTCAACTGTTATTTAAAAAAATAAAAAATATTTTATAAAGAGATGATGGAGATTATGCATCCATCCAAACACTCACTCACTCACTCACTGTCTATACTGCCTTATCCTGTATATTGGGTCACGGGGGATGCCTATTCCAGGAGACCGAGGCGGGGTACACCCTGGACAGGGTGCCAATCCATCACAGGGCACACACACACATTCACACACTACAGGCAAATTGGGAACACCAATTATCCCAATCTATGAACTGTGGGAGGAAACTGGAGTAACCGAAGGAAACCCACCAATCACGGGTACAACATGCAAACTCCCTTCACACAGACCCTGGAGGTGTAGGGTGACAGTGCCAATCCACTACGTCACCGTGCCAACCCATCAAACCACTTTTTTTCCCCCCTCTTTGCACTACTGCTGTAGCTCTTCTTCTACCTTACTACCTTTCTTCGGCGACATCTCTCTACTTCCGCACTCGGCACGATATGCCCCCGCCCTTATATGGTGCTCACAGGGTGTTACATATGCTAATTCTATATGCTTCCCGTTTAAGCTGAAGTTGGATTAATCATTACGAGATGTTTAAGAGTGTTCAGTACTTCTGGCGTTGATTTCTCTTATTTTTTACGCTCTTGAAACGAAAAATTTTAGAGAAATTTAAGAGAATGTTCCTGCACGAGACATGGTGTAACATTTATCCGGTGGTCTCCATTCAGATTAGTTTGTATGACATCACTAATTACACTTTATTTAAGGAGTACACCATGTTGAGGCATGCTCTTGTAGGAACTTAATCAGTGATGCAGGAATGGGATGAAACGGCATCTACGAAATGTTTATATTCCCAAAACAGCAATAAAAAATACAATTAAAAATGACACTTCATACTTTTTTTATTATTCAATCTAGATAATGATGTGGAACTTCTCAGAAACCACAATGGTATAGTAGATATAAAGAGCAAAACCTCCATTCCTTTACAACCCCCCCCCCCCCTCTCTCTCTCTCTGCAAATTCTTCTCAGTTCTCAAGACTCACTAACACTGGCGACTCCTTCCATAACTGCTGAATAAACCTCTCTACATAAAGATTCACCACAGCAACAGTTACACACTCCAGAAGTCCCTCTGAACAAGTCGTTACTATGGAAATTATAACATATTAAAACAAGTGTATTACTACAAACCTGTAATTTACAGATGCTTTAAAGATGCTATAACAAAACGGAATCAACAGCTTCTGAATTCTGTGATATAATTACAATTAATCACTACACAATACACAAACATTTGTAGGTCAGGAGAAAGTCAGCAATTTTCCGGGCAGGAGAAAGTCTGTGTCTGCTAGTTAAAGATGATCATGGATTTATAATTATGATGATTTGGAAAAATAAATAAATAAATAAATAAATAAATAAAACTTGGCCTGGATGTGAGTGAGCCAGATGGAAATGTCATGAAAAAATAATGAAAAAAATGTCTCATCTGAAAGAAGCGGCATTGTTCAGTAGCGAGTAAGGTCAGTACAGATGCTAGAGCTACGTGTTAGGAGCCAAATATGAAAATGTAAATGCAAACGATGACATTATTGTGGTTCAGCTATTTGCGAATTGGAATGAGGCCATGAGGCCAAAGTCTAGATGCTGCCAGTAATCAGCATCTAGAATAAATGTCCAATTTTTAGTTATTTTTAGTATAATATAACAATAATAATTATTATTATTTTAATTTCAGAGCCTTTCTCATTCTTAGGCATGACTTAATATAGGAAAAAGAAGGACAAGAAAGAAGAAAATACATGAGAAATGGTGTTGGGGAACAAAATGAACATTTCAGTGGTGTGGTGATTTCCACTGAATGAAAGCCGCACAGAAGAACTTCCACCCCAAAATGCAGACCTGCAGACCAGCAAGCGCGTGTCCTGGGGTTAACACATGCAAAACCTCAGACCGTGTGATTCTCAAAGCATAATAAAAATAACTTGCTGTACAAAATATATCATAGTTCACAGAGAACCTTATAAACTGCTAGAAACTCTGAAATAAATGTTATTAAAAGTGGATATAATAGACTATAGGACATGGATCTCAGTTTTATTGTGTGTACATGCATTATTTTGGCCCCTATTATGGCAAGCCGTTTAGGAAAATATTCATGAGAGAATCGAATGAAAACTCTATATATATTGAATGAAAAGTCTGAATACTGTATATTGAATGGATTCTGAATATATTGAATGAAACGTGAGAATCCTTTCAATATATTCAGACTTTTCACATACATATATACAGTATACTGTATAGATTAGTAGTGTATTAATTACACTTTATTTAAGGAGTACACCATGTTGACGCATGCTCTTGTAGGAAATTAATCAGTGATGCAGTGGTGGGATGAAGTTACATATATACTCTCTCTCTCTCTCTCTCTCTCTCTCTCTCTCTCTATATATATATATATATATACTGTATATATATATAGACTAGTAGTATATACACAAAAACACACACAGTCAGCCAAAAACATGTATACACACTTCAGGAAAAGAAAAATTGTATGATTGTATGACATGTCAAGGGTTATCTCAAGCAATGAATCAGATTAATCAGTTCTGTTTATTTATTTATTTACTTTATCTGTAAAAAAAAAAAAAAAAACTAAATATTTAAAATAATACTATACAAATACAAATATACAGTAGAACAAAATTTGAGCTGTATCCTAATGACTTCCTGGTTGGAGCACACTTAGTGGTGCCTAGGAGTAATGATAAAGTCTCCTACTTAGTGCACATATAAAGGAAGAAAGGATTGATTTGGGATTCTGAACAAACTACTATTCAAAATAGCGAAACAGCTTTTATTAAATATAATAAATTGTCATTATATTGTAATAAAATAATATTTAATGTCAATTATTTATAGTTAAATTTTGTATTAGGGTTATAGTAATAATAATAGGTTTTTTTTTTAAAGGCATATCTACGTTGGTGCCGATGGAGGAAGCTCCGCCCCTTGCGGAAGTGACGCCGACCAATCGGATCGCCGGAGAAGAACGTCACGTCAGCAGACGTCGTGCGGGGATTGGTATGCTAGCTACATTGAAACAATCCGAACAACTCGAGCGCTCCAACATTTCTTTCTTGTTTTTTGGTACATTGTGGCGCCGCAGCACTTCAAAGCGGATTCGTTAACGGTTCGGCGTTTGTGTTGTTTCCCGCAACATTGTTTCCCGGAGAAGGTTAACGGACAGAGCGCGAGAGTTTGTCGGCGTGTAAGTTTATCTCACGGTACTTCAAAGTCGGCTTTATAAAGGCAAGTAGTGTAGTGTAGCGCTCGCGCTCCGGTGCTGCACTGCTTTCTCTTTAAAAGAAAGAAATGTGAACGAATGCACGCATCGGTTCGGATTGATCCGGACCAGCTAACGGTTTTCCACCCGGTGTCTATTTATGAAAAAACATGTAATGAGGCTTAAGTAACATTTTGGAGATTATGGCTCTTTGGACCTGCTGGAGCTGCGCGTGCAATTACTAACGCACTGGTTCTGGTTCCGTTCCTCCTCATGGACTTTTCCCCATTTTTTTCATGCAGAGATGTTTTTCTTCTTCTTCTTTCCTCGTGAAAGAAGCCCGGTTGTATGCCTTGAGCGTGCATACCGACACTGATTCAGATTAAAGCACGTCCACACGTTCAGGTGAAAGCTACACGTTGGATAGGAGGTAGTGAGGTAAGTGCATGAGAAGTAAAAAGTCGCCCACATGCTCTGGCTCTGGGATCTGGATCGGAAAAGCGTTGAACCCTTGCAGGCTGGTGGAAGATGGCCGTGCTTCCCAGTAGGAGCGGGTGAGAGCACAATCTCAGGGTGCGTTGGATCTATCGACCCGGACCGAAGGACACATGCAGGCCAAAAAGCGGTATTTCATCTTGTTCTCCGCCAGCGCCTGTCTCGTACTGCTGCTGTATCTCGGTGGGGCGCAGATCGTCAGAGGGCCCCCAGTTGGCGGCGTTGGCAGCGGCCGGCATGGCCCGGAACCTCGCTGGCCCAGGTTCGTCGAGCACCTGCAAACTTTCCGGACGTTGGATCGGACGGAAAGCGAGGACGGCGTCCCGACGTCTCCGAGGGACAAGAGAGATGCCGTTTCCGGCGTGTACGAGGGTCGGATGTGCCGTATGGACACGTGCTTCGACTTCTCCTTGTGCAAGAGGAACGGCTTTAAAGTTTACGTCTACCCTCGGGAGAAGGGCGAGAAGCTCTCCGAGAGCTACCAGAACATTTTGGCTTCGATCGAGAGCTCGAGGTTTTACACGCCCAACCCGGGCCAGGCTTGCTTGTTCGTCCTCAGCCTCGACACCCTCGACCGGGACCAGTTGTCCCCGCAGTATGTCCACAACCTGAAAGCCAAACTCCAGAACTTGAACCTATGGAACGATGGCAGGAACCACCTGATCTTCAATTTGTACTCGGGGACGTGGCCGAATTATACGGAGGACCTGGGGTTCGACATCGGCCAGGCCATGTTGGCCAAGGCCAGCATCAGCACAGAGAACTTCAGGCGCAACTTCGACGTTTCCATACCTCTGTTCTCTAAAGATCACCCAAGGACAGGAGGGGACAGGGGTTACTTGAAATACAACTCCATCCCACCGTTTAGGAAGTACATGCTGGTATTTAAGGGGAAACGCTATTTGACAGGAATCGGTTCGGATACGAGGAACGCCCTGTATCACGTCCATAACTCGGAGGATGTGGTTCTGCTGACCACCTGCAAGCACGGCAAAGACTGGCAGAAGCACAAGGACGCGAGGTGCGACCGGGACAACGCCGAATATGACAAGTAAGTGGGATTTGGGTTGCTGTGGCAGGAGTTACATGTACAGTACTTCACACACACACACCTACATATATAGCACTAGTCTTTATTTAAAGGAATGTACAGCATGAGCTGCCATCTGACACGTCTGGTTTCACACGAATGGTAAGTCGAGATGGTTTTGCTGTACGTCAGTCAGCTGCTTTTATCTCTAGGCAGCGAGGGACTCTCCTGACAATAAATGTGAAAGCACTTCTTGTAACACAGGCATTGTTCTGCCGTCTGTTCACGACAAAGCAGCGAACGCCTGCGAGTCCGATCCTCATTATGAGAAGTTGATTTAGGCCCAGGTTTAAATGTCAGCCCTTTCAGTAAGTCATGTGGTATTTGGGAGAAGAGTCTGTTCTCTCATAAACTCCAGGTGCCTCAACTTGTCAGTCCAGTTTCAGAAAAAAAAGAAGAAAAAAAAACCCTGTGCATGTGACTTATGAGTAAACTTCATCCTTTGTATAGCTCTACGACGCACACCTAGGTTAGACGATCAAAATCTCACGTATGTGACGGTGCCGTTCCTACTTTAACCGGCGGTCCTGTTCAGGTTTCATACGACTGCGCTGTCACAAGACCAAAACTCTTGTTGTTTTGGAAAACCCGAAAGCCAGGTGTCGGACTGGAGTGACTCGAAATGAACCGGCTTTAAATATTTTCATGTTAGAGCAAATCCCATGCTTTTACTTTGGTACAGCCTGGATAGAATCAGTGTCGTATCAAAGCGAGTCTAAGAATTTGTGTAGGTTAATATCAGCCATGTAGATGCTTAATCTGATTTGTTTTTCTCTTATTGGAATAAATATTTCCTTTCTGTGCATGTTTGACCGACATAGGGGTAACGTTAGGTGACGTGACGGAAATTTTCTTGATCTTTAAACTTCATGAGATCATTCGTCTTTCTTTCGCATTTCACACGTAGTAAAGCAGCGAACCAAGTAGATATGATTATCAAATTGTAATGCAGTATTTAAGGAAAAGTTGGGAAGCCTAAACTAACCCTGTTAGATTTCTCTCAGATTAAGCATATAATTAATTTGCGCATGTAAAAAAAAAAAAAAAAAAAAAAAATTCTTATTGAATACTTTAAGTGCCTAAATGTATACCTTATAAAATCACCTACTACTATCCATATTTATGTCTGTGATATCAGTGTCACGAGGGTGGAATTGCTAAATTATTTATAATTTCCCTAAGGGATTAATACAGTTTATCTATCTATCTATCTATAACTGTTAAACAATATGGCTCGAGGTTCCTTCAATTTCCTCAGTGACATTTAAGTTTTCAGCTAATTTGTAGGGACAGGAATCGCCAGCGATCATCCGATATAATATTATCACGATACCTAGGTGATGATAATTTGCTGAGGACACCATATTGTGTAAATAGATTAAAGCACACCTTCTGTAGGATTATGGAGGAACAGCAGTATTTTACAGCCTCAAATGCAAATTTATATTAATGAAAAGGTAATCAAAAAATATATTTAGGAGTCAGTGTGGCGACTGTGATTCATCAATGAATCAATTTGATTTTATTCATTAAAATATAGTAATGAGCATTCTCTAATGTTGATTTTATTGGTGATTGGTTAATGTTGTTTTGCGAGTCCATAAACATAAACCATGACTATACATGCATTATTATAAATTACCCATTTCTGTATATGATCACATTTATTCTCAGTTTAATTCCTAAGTTTCTTAGTAATTTCATCTGACAAGATGTGCCTCAAAAAACTGTAACAGTAGTGACTCGTTGTTAATAAAAAGCTTCACCAGGAAACCTCTCTATAATACTTTATGCAAAAGTCTTTTAAAATCCCAGTGTGGTTTTTAGAGAGAGAAAGAGAGGGAAAAATGCACGTTGTATAATCTTTGGGTTTAATATGAAGAAACGGAACTGTCATATGACCAGATTCGTCCTCATATTTTATGCTCAGTTCCTCAATTGGGTTAAATTAAAAAAAAAATGGACGAGGGAGCGAGTCAGTATTGTGTGGAGGAAAAATGAAGAAGAAAAAACTTCTTAAGAGTACATGAAGAAACCCTAAGCAGTACCTGGGAGACACCGGATAGTGAGATTATACAGGATGATTACGGTACAGAGGCGCAGAAGAGGAAAGACAAGCAGGCGTAAGCGAAAGGATGAAAGGATGTTCACGTGAGAGAGTTATGAGATGAGTGCTGAGCAGGATGAGTGTTATGATTACAGCAGCAGGCTCTGGAGCATTCAGCTGAGATTAGTGACGCAAATAAGAACAAAACTATGGGCATAAACTTTGCTTTTTTTTCTTCCTTTTTATTAAAGCATGAGCGCACGTAGCATCAAATGTCTCAGCCATTACACTCTGTTTCATCTTTGTTTTAATAGATTGTACAATTTGACAAACTCGACTTGACAAATTCAGTGTTTTAGACCAGCCACCTCGGTTTGTTTTTCTTTTTGAAACCACAAAGCACCACACACTCGGATTAACAGAAACAAAACCCATGATGCCAGTTGGGGGGGAAGGAGGGGTGTAGGGTCACCATACTACAGGCCTTCATACGTTCTGCGTAGACGTTTACCACCCAGCAGTCTATCAGCGGTGAGAAACCGCTTCCTGCCCGACCCGGGCGTGACCTCACAGCATGGCGGCGTGACCTCAGACTCGGAGTCTCCTGGCGTTCACATGCCACGCACAGCAGTGACCCGGTGTAACGGCATCGACTACAGCGACGCGTCGCAGCTGTTCCATCACGACCATCTGTCTCGGGGTTTATGACGGCCGAATTTCAGAATGGAAACGTTTACAGATTTGATGCAGCAGGGTGGAAGAACACACAAGGGGAATTTTATTATAAGGTAGAAATAAATGAGCTTCCTGGACTTGAAATACAAAAATGAAGTGCAAAAGTTTGCACGCCCTTAGAGAAAAAAAATCTGTTAAATTAAACAAAATAAATTTTAAAGATTTTAATTCTGATTGTTCCTCATGCTTTTGTTTTGTTGAAAATATATAAAAATATTTTTAATGCATTTTTATTTGTTTGTAATTGTATTGTCTAGATTTGGTTGCCATTTCCCATTTAACGTGTACAAAAATTCATATAATTTGTTTTTTTTAAATATTTAAAAATATATTTTTGACTGCAATTTTATTTAGAGCGAAATTAGTAATTAATGTTTTATTTGTTTATTAATTTTTTTTATGTAACTGTGAAAGTAAAAAGAAATGTCTGTTAACGAGGGACAGGAATCGCTACGGATGCCCCGATACGATATCGCGAGATCCAGGTGCCAATTCAATCTGTATTGTGAATCTTTTGGTATTTCAATTTTATAAATTTTATTAATTCATTAATTTATTTATCTTTTGCCCTGATTTTTTTTTTCTTACAATTCCAAGCAAACTTGGCAAATAAATTGTTCCCATCACACTGGATGGTGCACCGCGAATAGACCAGTTTAGAACGCACCACCTGCAGGATCATTGAGGAACTGCAACATTTTATCACTAAATACAAACTTGACCTCACGTGGTTCGGCAGAAACACCCTCCCTCCTGACTGAGAGGTAGTATCCTTAATGTGGGAGCCCCCTAGTGATGGGGAGGAATTGGACACGACTACATTAGGGAGAAAATCGGGGGAAAATAAAATAAATAAATAAATAAATAAAATATTTATTTTTTTCTTGCGGCAATAGATAAATTAAAAAATTCCCATATCTAATGTTAACATTTTCCATTTTCTTTTTTAGTTTTTAGCACATTTTATATGCAGGCTAAATGTACTAAAGATACACAAAATTGCAAAAAAGTTGTGTAAAAAGTGATGGTGTGTATATGTGAGTTGAGTTTGGATGTTCTCTCCATGCTTGATTGGGTTTCCTTTGGGTGCTCTGGTTTCCATCCACAGTCCAAGTACATGCAGCGTTGCCAAATCTTCCAATTTTGGTCTAGATTCCAATTTGCTCACAGTGCATGTGAACTGGGTGTGTACTGGATGTTCTTTTGGGATAAGTTAGCATCCCATCCAGGATGTGCCCTGAGCACCCTGGGAAAGGCTCCAGATCTCCTATTAAAAGGTGTTTGGAGGCAGGGAGTGATATTGGTGACGAAACATTCTTATGGTCGTCTCCTAGTCTCAGATTTGACCTTTAGCCTCTAAGCGACTTCCGAAGAGTTCACAACAGCGCGTCGAGTCTTTCAGTGACTAAGGTTTTGCGTGTGCTCTTGCTTTTAAATGATTTTTTTCCTCCCCCTCCCCTGCCGTCATATGGCTTCGTTCTCACACGCCGGGTGTATTATAATTAGTCTGAATTAGTCATTCAGCAACACATTAGACTGCCGAGATGTTTTTTTGAAGTCTTTCATGCTGAAATTTGTCGCGTCTCAATCGTCGCAGTGTGGTAAGAACTTGCTAATGTTGCTCGTTGAAGTCTCAGATCTTGAGAGGAAACAGGGTTGTGTCCTGAACAAAAGCATTTCTTTTCTCTCTCTCTCTCTTTTTTGATAAATCCTAAACATTAAATTTCAGACTAATTCATCTAGTCACGTTAAGCTGATTGAGCCCAATTAGTGGCTTGCTAGAGCGCTGACTAATAATTAAAGATGTACTCGTGTGCATAAATTCACACAGGGATAAAGTCTGGTGCTACATGTACACTGCACGAGATTCACATTTTGGGTTTTAAAGGAATCATTGGATAATTAAAGGTTCTTTGTTCTTTGTTGTTAGAACCGCGGCTTCCACATTAATAACTAAATGTTTCTTTAAATGTCTGCTGCAATGCTTCCTTAGATGCTTAATGGTTCTAGCTTGATGGTGGACCCTGTGTAGAATGTTTTTTTTTTGGTTACCTCCAGTTGGACAAACTAAAGAATGACTTAGGATAATGGATTTGTGTATTTGATTATGGAAGAATATAAAAGGACAGACAAGGGGTTGTTCTGGGAATCTTATTTCAAACCCAAAACTCCGGTGGAGTTAAACATCTTTAAGAGTGCGCAGTCAATCCCAGAAATGGGAGTGTTCTACAATGGTTCCTTGGATTAGGGCTGCTCGATTATGGAAAAAATCATAATCACGATTATTTTGGTCATGATTGAAATCACAATTATTTTACACGA
>JAQQZS010000019.1:2626504-2636666 GCA_030068045.1 Platyallabes tihoni | reverse complement strand
CTGAAGATCAGAGAAAGATCTACAGAACTGATAGGGGTAATTATCAAATCGAGATAGAGATCAGAAGATGGTTAAAGATCAAACCCAGAGTGGAGAAAGATGGATGAGACGGATAGAAATAAAAGATGAATAGAGATTGAACCAAGATAGTTAAAGTCAAACCCAGCCACTGATGATGATCCACGCTACTTATTAAACCGTCCCCAATAACTAAATGGTGGACATTTTCATGCTCTTCTCTACAGAGGCACTTCAAGTCAGACGTTTCTAATCGATTTGCGAGCACACTCTGGTTTTATTGCCAATTTTATAACGCTTTTCTGCAGTTTTTAATTTTACAATAGTGCTTTTGCTTTGAGTAAATCCTGTGGCGCTTTTGAAATCACGCTTTTTCTGTCAATGTGCTTAATGTATTCAGGCATTGTAACAGAAGAACGACACACACACCCACTCACGCACACAAAATCAGTGCTGTTGCCAGGGTGTCGTTTACACAGCGATCCCACGCTTCTGATGGA
Organism: Platyallabes tihoni; assembly: GCA_030068045.1. Lineage (NCBI taxonomy): Eukaryota > Metazoa > Chordata > Actinopteri > Siluriformes > Clariidae > Platyallabes > Platyallabes tihoni. Next base: position 2,636,148 of record JAQQZS010000019.1, on the reverse strand, counting down.
GAGATGGCGGAGGATTCTGGCCAGGCCTGGGCACGTCCGCCTCCAGCCAAAGGCAGAAGAATGCTGGGAAAATTGATGGAAAGGTCACCTCCTCCCTGCTGTCCTAAACTATACACCATTCTCACCTGCCCTTTCAGTGCAAACTGGACAGAGGTGTGGAACTTGTAAAAACCTCTGACCACCTTAGGTTCGATTTATTTTCTTTTTCTTTCTTTCTTTTTCTTTCCCTCTTTCCCTCTCACTTCTTTTAAGCTGTTCTATGACTTCAGCCTTTAAGCTGGCTTCTGTAACTGTGAGCGTGTGTGTGTGTGTGTGGGAGGGAAAAGTGGACGCCGAAGAAAGTTGGACAGAGTGGTCGCGCTTTTAGCCTTCGCCAGTGGCTCTGTTGTGAATCCTAGTGATCAGCGTTAAAAAAGGGACCGTGGATTAAAACATTTTTAATAAATAAAGTCAGCCCGCATTCCAGCAACATGCTCACTTTTCATACGCGTCCCAGCCAAAACCGTTCCTCATAACGAATATCATCGGAGTTGATTCATTCGAACTTGCCGCACAAGATGATCCTAATAAAATCTTGCCTGAATGCTTTAACAAGCAGCACATGCTCATTTTGTTAGATTATATGATGATGATCATTTAAATAGACATTAGACTCGCAATTAAACGAATGACTCCATCCTGCTTACGTCATCGACCAGCAGGATCCAGATTCAGGCTGAGAACAGGGTCGCATGAAGACAACGTGAGCATGAGGTGATGAAGATAGATACCTTTAGTCGCAGTGGCACTGAGTCGGGTCATGTTAAGAAGGAATTTTTTTTTATCATTGAAGTAGGAAAGATTGGTGTGAAAAAGTGACACGAAGCTGGGTAAAGCAGATAAGCCTGATTGGATGACAATTGGATCTTCAAAGCTTTTTACTCTGTGTCTGCGGTGCTTTTGGATTAGTCATTTCACTCTTATTGGCGTACAAAAGATTAGAGTCTTAGGGTCTTGGAGCAGGAAATAAAAGTTTTTGTCTCATAATCTACATCAATCAGCCATAACGTTGATACCTGATTATAAATTATACACCAGTAAAAAGGTGGCAGGATTGTGGGCACCCAAGGCTCACCCATGCCCACGGGAACCAAAGCCCAGCCCGTCTGGTCCAATCCCACAGAAAAGCCAATGCAGCACACTGTTGCCAGCTCCCCCAGTCGCGGTTAGCCAGTTCCGCTAGGCGCTGAACGATACGTGTTGGCGAAAATAGCAAAATAACTGTCCGTTATTTGTGGAACTGTTGTATAAATGCAGTATCGCACTCAAGGTCGTGCTGTTATGATGAATATCAGCACGGCTGCGATAATTTCAGCACTCTGGCTGTGAAGACAGTGACATTGTGTGTTCCAATATTTCTGATCAGTTGGACAATCGGTGCGTTCCAATACTTTTGGAGGGAGTTTTTTTTTCTTTTTGGTTGTTTGTATTTCCAGACTAGCTTAAGGTGAAATGGAAAAACATCAGTTTCTCTTCATTTCTTCCTTTCGGCCAACATTTTTTCAAAATGTAGGCACTTCAAACAAACTTTTGTTCCTTTAAGTGGAACACTTCATAAGTCTTTTATTTTTTTTATTTATTTTTTTTTTTATCCTTTTGTCTAAATGAAGGCTCCGGAGTAGCTGAAACACTACAAATGATCAGCTCCGTCATTACGAACCTGTAAGCACATTTGTTCCATCGTGTAAACTCAATCGGTCGCACATTTTCATGTTGGTGTGCTGAACCAGACCTTGAAGGACACTGATCAAGTTGTTTATATGTATATATATATGGTTCTTTAATCCTCCTGTTTGCATGGGGGTTTGTTTGTGTGCAAAGCCTACAGGAGAATGCTTTCTATTGTTGGGAGCTGCAAGAATAAATAAAAAAAACAGTCTCTCTCTCGCATACAAACACACACCGCTGCCTTCTCGGTCCTCGGCACGCTCCGGCTTAGCTTTTAAATTATTTAGCGCATGTATAATATTCCATACAGTGACAGTTTCCTGGAATTCGGGTTGTATTTATGGGAAACGTTTCACTACCCTAAATGGCCTTAGGGGAATTGGAATCTGGACATAGTTGTACGGGGATGTAGTTCAGCAAGTTTAATGATTGATTCCAACAAATTACGTCCACACCGAGTTTTAGCTATTAAGTTAATTCATGTTTGCTCAGCTAAAGCAAGGAGATCACCGAACTGAGTCCGGAGTTTGAACGCTCCAGTTACTGCTGCCGTCAAAGTTGATTATTCTCCAACCGCACCACATCCTGTACTTTAGATATTTTTAGAATAAGTGGTTAAATGTCTGTAGGCAGGATCAAGGGCAGAGCAAGGTAAGAGATAAACATGATGCTTACATTTTCACATTCACCATCAAATTTATACCTTGACCATGTTTAGATATATAACACGTCAATCCAAACATGGTCGAGGTATAAATTTAATGAAATTAAAGAAACAGAAAAAAAAAAAAGTCACCATTTCAGAAGGGTCAAATTAATGGTCTGTATGAAGCAAAGAAAGCAACTAAGGAGATTTGAAATTGCTGTAACTTGGTTATGAACCCTTCGACACCCTTTCGTCAAAACCTGAAAGGATAGTGCTGAACATAACAGTGAACTTTGTGGAAGAAATGTAGTTGAGGAACAAAACTAAAGACCTGATGTTGCATGGAAAAAACTAGAGAGAACCACTTTTTAGTGAGACTCGTCAGAATAAAAGGATCCAGTTTGATAGAGAGCGTAAAGATTGGACTCTAGAGCAATAAAAAAAAGATCATGTGGTCTGATTGACCCTATTACACAGCGAAGGGCGTGTCGGGGTAAGAAGCGAAGCGCTTGAAGTGATGCATGTATCATGCATAGTGTCCACTGTACAAGCCTCTAGAGACAGTGTTATGATCTTGGGTTGCTTCAGTTGTTCAGGTCTAGACTCTGTGGCAAAAAATTAAGTCAGCTGCCGACCTGAATGTACTGAATGACCAGGTTATCCACATCTACAGTATGGGGTCTTTCTTTCCTGATGCCGCGGCCATATTCCAGGTTGTGAAAGAGGAGGATGAGGAATCATTTTGGCCAAAACTAATCTGACCAGTCAGAGCTGAGAATTCACCAGCACTCTGAGGTACAGCGACAGAGCGACGTATCGTCCATCACGGCAGCTGGAATGAAACTACCACCCTCTCCTCAGAGAATCGTTACACTGACGCAGCTTGGCTCGGCGTTCGCGCAAGAACTCGCGCAGACACCACTTTTCATCCAACAGTTTTTACACAATTAATAAAAACCACGAGCAACATCACTTCAAATTTTCCATCCCAAAAATGATCCTGGTCCCTCTGGAGGACCGTTCTTAGGATTCGATTTCGCTGTATACGGTTTCCCATAAGCCAAGCCTTTTGTATATCTTCTCAGGTCTGAACCACCGGCTCACCCCGGGGAGCTCAACATTGCAGAATGAAGGTTTGTCGTTTGTTTATTCAGCTCTCTTATTCAGTACTTGGGCAGGAAGATGTATTTGTGGACCTTGGCAGCGCCGGGACGGTGATGTATTTGACAGAGAATGCAGAGAACCCGATATTTCAACCTCACACACTGGGCCTGTAGGTGCACACAACCACGTTGGCACTTTTTTTTTTTTTTTTTTTTTTCCTTCCCCTCCTCGGCTGGTGGTAACTTGCTTCTCTGACATGATAGGACTTTTCAAATCCTTATCATTGTACAATTGTGTATCTTTTTTTTCCTTTTTTTATTTTTTTTTGAGGCAGGTGGTATAAGCAGTTTGTAGACCTCAGGCTTAAATTCCTGACGCATATTGGCACGTTTTACATGTCATCATTGCGTCTCTGATCCAGGGATAGATAGACAGATAGACAGATAGATAGATAGATAGATAGATAGATAGATAGAGTACTTTATAAATCCCAAAGGGAAATCCTTCCTCTGTGTAGGAGGATTAGTGGCTGATTTAGTCATCATAATCGCAAAGTAACGCCGGTCAGCAATGTCAGGCAGTGGAATACAGTTTACAACCAAAAAAACAAATTTTCAGCTTCCAAACACACAGGATGTTGCTTTTGGTTTTCCATTATGGATCAGTTTTGCTTTATGTACAGCATGTCTTTTTTTTTATTTTTTTTTTATTTTTAGAATTAGCAAGTAAGTGATTATTGACTCTAGAATCAAACCATGCATTGAAGCTGTTTAATGTTTGGAGTATCAGATGCGTGTGGCTTGAGCACTCCATTTTGTCCTGCGACAAAAGATTCCGTGGGCTCCTCAAGCAGCTCTCAGAGTCCTCTTAATAAATTGCTCTAAGTTCAAGTTCTGTGTTTTTATTTTTTTTTCCCCTCCTCTTTTGAATAAAACCTTCCAAAAGCCTTGTCTTGGTAATCTTTCCAAGTACACGGAATGGTTTTATAACAACATGACAGTGTACTACTTTATTAATGGAGCTGCTCTCAGGATGGCTCAGCTGGCTTGTTAAAATTTTTATTTATTTATTTTTTTGAAAGGAAAATAATTCATAACAGTAGTGCGATAAACATGACAGTGGATTATTTTTCAATAATTTCTTTAACATGGCAAATAGTTTGAACCAGTACACCACAGCAATTTATTTATCCATTTATTGCAGCTAAGTTAATGAGAGAATTACGTTTTTCTTAACCAATAGTTGAACACGTAATTATTCATAATCAGCGATAACCAGATGCATATTTCATCCTCAGTTTAACTCAAGTTTTATTTTAAAGGTTCCGGCGGTACAACCCAGTGTTTTCTCATTTACCAATTTATTTGTAGCAGCCCACCTCAAAATCAACACTGACCTTCAAGTTTTTTTGTTTTGTTTTAAGGTGGGTAATATATGGGGCTATTATAGCCCCGCCCATTCCACACATGGCCCGCACGCGTAAAGCGTTCACGAAACGTTCACGTGCATACGACTGCTCATATGCTAGAGCAACAGTAATCAGTTCTGTAACGGAGCTCTAAATGAAGATGGCGGAAGGGGAAGTGGATTGGAAGTAGACCGGTATTCAAGGAAGGAATCGTCGAGACATGATTAGCAAGCATGTAAGGAGTCTGGCTAGTATAGCGTAAGGATAGCTACGCTAATGTTAGATTACAGATCGGTACCACGGGACTGAAAACAAACCTTATCAGTTAATACGTTTTACATCCCTTAAATTTTTTTTTTAGCAGTTACTGGTTTATTATTAACAGCTCTAAAGTGAGTGAAATAACTTATTGAAATTAATAAGACAAACCAGCAGAAGGTCTGAATCATCTGTCTTACAGACCTTCCTGTGGTGGAAAGCTTGGTGAGCGCTTTAATTCTGATGGTTACAAAGCACTGACACTGGAGACTCCTTCCATAAATTCTAATTAAACATCAATTATTTTAATTGATAACTAGCATCATTTCTTAAATTATGTTTGAGTTGCAGAAATGTAGGAAATGAGTTGACATCACTACTTAGCACCTCAATAGGTATTAAAGAAAAAAACAAACAAAAATTTAAATTATTGACAAACTCTACATAAATTCCAGACTTACACGTATGTTGCCTGTAATAACTTGAACCCTTTTGTGACTAAATGTTCACACTGGTCCATATCACGATTCCGATTTTTTTCCCCCTTACATATCTTCATCAGCTTTTTTCCCCAGAAGTTGGATCAGATATCAACTTCATATCCAAACTCGAACTTAAAGCATGACCGCAAACATGACGGCAAAAGCACCGTAATCACCACATACTTTTCCTAAACTCGCACAAGTCCAGTACCAAGATAAAGGCCTGATAAATTTGCACATCGACACCGGCCTGCATTTTCACATCTTTCCTCGATCAACAGAGACGGATTGTGTCCTACGACTTTCACCATGCCATGAAAGAGATCTTTTTGCAGGTAACTTTTTTTTGTTTCCATAGCCTGATCAAAAGTGACCCTCTCTGGATTTTTAATTAAGACGTCTCTTGGGCTTTCCACATAGATTATAATTTTTTTGTTTGGGAATGGGTGCTGTTACTTGAAAGGACTTGTCTTGGCTCGCGTCCACTTGTTGGAAAGTGCCGGGAGATCGGGTTGCTCCATTCTAGAACAAGATGCCGTCTGGCATCTGTGCCACTTTTTACCATAAAAAAAAGTTTCCATAACTTTGTGAAGAAGAAACATTTTAATCTCATTACAAAAGGAGCAAAGTCCTTCTACCCAGATTTTATGTTTGAAAAAAAATCATGTTTTTTGTGCCGTTTGGTATAATTAATCAGGCCACCTGGTTTGTCATGGCATCAAACCAGGACATTTGAAGGGTGTTTGCTCTGAATACTCGACTCCGTACGCAGTGTTCCTGTCACACGACACCGATGTCTTTCCAAACCGTTTGTTCAAGGCTGGGGAGAAATAGTACTGTTTTTGAGAAGGTTCAGTCTAACATTACAAGACATTACATTTCTTCAGCAACGTTGTGAAACTTGGTGCACGTTCAGCCAATCACATTATTTAACACTCAATCCGAACTGTTTTATACAGTACGGTCCATCTCCAAAGATACCACCGAGCTCACCTTCTAGGTTTGCACTCGGGTTTAACGCATACTTGGGGCGCTTTTACATTAGGGACCTGGAATCATTTCCGAGAATACTTGACCCCAGAGTCTGGTTCATTTTGATTAGTGAGAACACAAACGTTCCAGGCTTGGGGACCGAGTCCAAGTCCTCTGGAAACCGTAAATGCAGACATATATAAATGAAGAAAATTTTTTGCAAAAATCGATTTTGGAGTCAACGTGGCACAAAAGAATCACGATCTCTAGGACACAACGTCAGCAGTGCCCGCGGTCTTCTCCGTAATCTGTGTACTTCTGACATAGCTGATGAAATAGGATGGCACATGAGAGAGTCACTCTTAACATTTTGTCCGGAATATCAGTAATATTAACCATAGCTCGAAGATTGACTTCATTGGTTTCTTCGTCTCTTTGCGTGCATAATGCCACCTGCTGTATCGGAGGATGAAAATACACAAGTGTACCCGAGTATGGAGAATAATAATAATGTGAATGCGGGGAAGTGGAGGAGGGAAGCAATCATTCTTGCGCACGGTACAAATCAATGCCTATTGTGGAAAACGCACTTAAACAAACGTTCAATTCTGTTTTTCATTTTCAGCACTGAGAATGTGACGCTAAGTTAGACGTAACTGTTTCCTTTCTAAAGCAAACCGGTACCAAAATGCAGACGTGTTCAGAAAGCCATTTCACTAAACAAGGAGAAGAAGAAAGGACGCTGTATTGAATTTGCTGACTTTATCTCGGTGAACTTTTATCTAAGTGACCTTTGAATTGCAAGTCTCCATGCTCTGAGCCATTCAAAAAACAAGGCAGGACTGTGTGGTTCCTTTGGTTGGCGGAAAGGGGAAGAAGAAAAAAAAAAAAAAAAACAAAGACAAGAAGCTACTGATTATTAAGTCACACTCACAGCAGACCTTACTGTTTTCTTACTTATTAAAAAAAAATAATTCTGCAGTTGTTTTTTTTTCCCACTAGCACCACGGTCTAATGGATTGTTCGGTATCTGATAAATTCTAAGTTCTTGTCTGCGTCCTGGAAGATAACCAGTTGGTCCGAGTGCACCTGGTGCTCATGTCGAGAAAAAAAAAAACAAAAAACACAGGCTTCCTTTTCCTCAATTTTGGCACAGCTTCATAAAAATGCCACGCTCCTCCTGCCAACTCTGTGAAACTTTTGACTTCCCCTTGCGATCCCATAACCCTCAAGCTTGCCAGGAACTCTGCACTCTTTTATCCTTCCGCACTGTTAAACTAATTACCTGCTCGCAGTGATGGCCTGGGAAAGGATTAACCAGGCTTACGGGACGTGATTTGTCGGCTAATTTCGACCACGATGTCCCGGCGCTTTATGCTCGCACGATGGCGCGCGAGCCGACGCAAAAACCGGACTCCCTCGTGCGCTCCTCACATCAGGGGGCCAAATGAGATCAAAAGCAATTAAAAATCTCAATGGGGCATTATTTCCCCCATGCTAACCTAATTCATCATCATTTTTTTTTATTGGAGCTCTGGTTGCAGTCACGTCGCTTCCCATGCTCTTGAGTGCCTGTAATGACTTTCCAGTTCAGACTCGTTTATCGAAGTCGTGTGGTGATTTGTCGTATCTCACTCAGGAGGAGTTTTTCTACTCAATGCCCTCATCCTGACCCCTGGAGAATTGTAGGCTACAACAGTACATTCCTCGAAGTGCTGTCACTCATTCTTAAATTCTTTAAGTGGTTTAGACATGTGACATTGGAGAACTGATGTAAAATGTGCCGCGTATAATACATCTTGTCAGAATAAATTATTTAGAAGAGGGGGGGTTTCAGTTCTGGAGTTGTCCACATCTAGTTTTCGGGACCAATCCAGTTTATCGCTCAGGTGTCCCCCAGCCCCCCTACCCCCCGGATTTCTCAGCATTCCTTAAGATATGGGATTATTCTTTGTGGACCGCCTTCTCTGTGAACACGCAGTATAAAAAAAAAAAGGCTAAAGCAAACGGATCACTGTTTGCTGGTCCTGACTCATCTCTTATTTCCTGGTCACCCTGCTCTCAGCGCTTCCTCAGCCATGAATTATTTCAATTTCAATTTTCAATTTTATTTATATAGCGCTTTTAACAATGGTCATTGTCTCAAAGCTGCTTCACAAAAATGTGTCTAGATAATAGAGATTGTCCCTGATGAGCAAGCCAAGGGTGAAGGCGACAGTGACGAGGGAAAAACTCCCTGAGATGGCAATAGGAAGAAACCTCGAGAGAAACCAGACTCAACAGGGAACCCATCCTCATTTGGGTGGTAACGGATAGAAATGATATAACATCATGTGTGTTATGCAGCTGAAAGTTCAATATAACAGAAGTTCTTTAAATTAACATGAAGTCCAGTTCAGCATAGGGACGAGTCAGCAGGTGCAGAGGGCAGGTGGGGTCTGGATCACTGGAAGCACAGGAGCAGCATCTGTAGCTCCAACCATCATAAAGCAGAATCCAACTGGAGCTGGTCCTTCTCTGGATGTCTCAGGATCCTCGCAGGGTTGACCTTTGTCTACTGAAGCTGGCACAATCTCCAGATACCTCGGGATGGGTAGAAAAATAAAGAACTGGTGGAAAGAATTGGCGTAGTTGCTATTCAGGATAGGTGTACTGGAGTATGAGGTTATGGGATGAATTACGTATATGCCAGATTAGAGATGCGTCTTGAGTCGACTTTTAAACTGGGAAACCGTGTCTGCTCCCTGAACACTGTCTGGAAGGCTATTCCAAAGCTTCTGGGAACTACCAGAAGTCTGGAGTTTTGTGATCTTAAGGAACGTGGTGGATTGTAGCATATCAGAAGACCAGCTAGATATGTGGGAGCTAAACCATTTAAAGCCTTGGATGTAAGTAATACTAGTTTGTAATTAATTCTAAACTGAACAGGTAGCCAGTGCAGGGATGATAATTGGGGTTATATGATCATATTTTCTGGATCTGGTACGAACTCTGGCGGCTGCATTTTGGACTAACTGTAGCTTGTTTATTGAGGATGCAGGACAACCACCTAGTAATGCATTACAAT
>JAQQZS010000019.1:2592430-2603069 GCA_030068045.1 Platyallabes tihoni | reverse complement strand
GTGCTCCAGTATAATCGGTCCGCCGAAACTCATCCAGTGAGAAACGTTCCGCGGTGCAAAAATAAGTGCGATTAAAAAGTGCGTTATTTTTTGTGTCATTATTTAATCTAAATTAACGCGTTAAAGTCCCGGCCCTAATATATATATATTTATTAATTTATTTATTTATTTATTTATTGTAATTATTATTTTTTTTTACAGAATCCTAAATAAAATCAGCACCTAGGTAACGTGATAGCGTTTCGGGACGTCACTGATGATTCCTGTCCCTAATACTTTTTCAGTGTGAGAAACAGAGTTGTCTCCACCTCCTTGATTTTTGTCCTGGTGGGAGGAGCTAGATCTTGTCTGACTCCACCCAAGTATGAGGAGCTAGATCTTGTCTTGACTACACCCCGTGGATTTGTCCAATGCACTAAAGTGCATTTCATTCCTTATTTAGATTGTATGGTTTAAAATCTTATTTATGTTTTTTTTTTTAAAAAAAAAGAGCCATTCAGATTTTTTTAATTAAAAAGTTTTTAAATTTTACATTTTATTTTATCTAATCAGTATTTTAACCTTGTGTTTTGATTTCGAGCCAGTTCTCATATAAACCTGTTACTTTCTCTCCTTTCCTCAGATAAAGCACATTTATAAAAGTTGTACCACTAAATATTTTCACACCCCGACACCGCTGCCGTCTAAAGGCCCCGGAGAGGATTTTCCGAAGCAGCCGCAGCACAATTGAAATGCCGGAACTGAACCCTGCGACTCCCGCGTGCAGCTTAGAGCTGAAGGGAACAGCGGGGTTAGAAGAGTGACAGGTTCTGCCTGAGACGAGTCGCACGCTCGCGCGTTTAATACGCCTCTGACCGCACTCGCTGTCCCAACACCATTACAGCTGAATACATTCCTGTAATTGCCTGGTGACTGCGATTTTATAGAAGCGATCGCGTCCTCAAAACTGTCATCTGTGGCTCCATACCGAACCCATCAGCCTTATAGAACTGAATTATTCAGCTGTTACTGTTAAAAAAAAAATAAATAAATAAAAATCTAATGTAGAGACTTTTTTAATAGATAAATATCAACTTGTTTAATGAGCGCAGACTTCTTTAAGCTGACTTCTTTTAAGGAGAAAAATGTTTGTGGATGCAGATTAAGATTTCTTTATGCATTTTTTTTTTTTTTATTATTATTCCTGCAGTTAAAAGCATCAACCAAACGAAACAGATTTTATTTAATAAAAGCAGTCAGTGATATCCAAGTGAAAACATGTGTTGTGTTAAGATCTAATAAAAAGCTGTGCATCAAAAATATACAGGAATGTCCGCACTTGTAAAAGGGAAAATGTAAATGAAATAAATTTTTTATCTGTATAAATAAAAGAGAGGTTTTGTCTGTACATTGGTGAGAGCTCGCTCTTTCAGTGATATCTTTACATTTCATACACTGGAGGACCAGAAACGACTCTGACAGACAGACAGACATGTACGTGGGCTTCAACCTGAAATATCATCACTGATTACATTAAAGCTGATCAGATTATCTTTAGCTTTAATCTTTTAACTATTTCTGCAAACTCTTTACCCGTCAACAATACGACTCACTTTAGTTCGTTTCAAAAGCGTGCATATTTGTCTTTTTATGTAATGGTACAGGCAAAAACCTGCCTATACCCACTTGATTACTAATTCAGTGTTGCTAAAATGGCTGGATGGCTTTTAATTTGCCAATTAAAACTTTGTTAGTGGTGGTAAATGACTACAGCTGGTAGCTTCTCTGTAAGACATATAAAAAGGTTGGTTTAACAGCACTCATTGGATTGACCAACACACAGTAGAATGGGAAAGTCCAAGAAGCTCAGTCCAGATCTGGGAAAGAGGATGATGGATACAATATACACAAGTCAGGAACATCTCTATTCAACTAAGGTTCAAGTTGTACATAAGAATGAGTTATTGGGAGCTGAAGCCAGGAACCAGGAAGCACCATAAACTGGAAACTGCTGGAAATTCAATTAAAGATTTGATTATTTGGCCTCCGAGTGGCGCAGTGGTAAAACACTCGACCTATAATTCGGAGATCACGAGTTCGATTCCCAGGTGATGCTGTAACCTCTCGCAGCCGGAGGCCTAGAGCAGTTCAGAAAGATGTGGACGGCTGGCGTCACATGGTTCGGAGGAAACACGTGATAGTCTTCGGCCCTCCCGACTGATTGGTAGTAGTAACCTTAATGTGGGAGCCCCATTGGACACAACTAAAACTAGGGAGCAAATTGGGGGAAAATCCCCAAAAAAATAAAAATAAAAGATTTGATTATTACAGCATGGTGAATTTTTTTTATTTATTTATTTATTTTTATACATATCCCAGTTGGAAAGCTGGTGTCCGAAGCATACAGGGATAACGTCCTTGCTCAAGGTCTGAATAGTAGCAGCTTGGCAGTGCGGGGGCTTGAACCTCCGACCTTCTGATCAGTATCCCAGAACTTTAATCTTTTGACCAACCACTTCCCCGTCTGGAGGAAAGTTTTGACCTGTGGTATGTTTGGAGGAGTAAATTTGAGGCATTCGAACACAATAACACTGTAGCAGCTGTTAAGCATGATGATGATGATGCTGGTGATCTACATCTTACTTTGGGGCTACTTGGAGTAATGAAAAGTATACCTCAGGGTTCTTCAGCAGAACTTCAAATCATCAGCTAGAACATTAGACAAAATTCAGTGTTCAGACAGAACAGTGACCCCAAATACACATCAAACCTCGTTGTGGAATAAATAAAGGAGGCTATCATTAAGTGTCTGAAGAAGCCTCAGCAGATGTTCTCCAGGAAACAGACAAGGGTAACCGATCACTACCAATTCTGCCAAGAAAAGAGGTCAAATATCCAACCAGAATTTCATCCAGAAGCATGTTTGTTTGTTTATGCATCTGCTTAAGGGGAAACCTGCAAAGGGGCGTTTAACCAAATATTAGGTGTGCATGTGGTGTGTGTGTGTATATATTTTTGACCCTGTGTTGATGTCTGGAAGCTCAAAATATGTTCAAATTTGTCTGAAATGTAAATTATAGTACCAGTGTGTTACTTGGATTCTAAATGATTTTATTTATCTTTATATAATAATTTCAGATTTTTCTTTTCTCTTGACCCAAAGAGACTCTTTTGATAATTGTGTGTTCTTTAATTATTAACCCGATTCGTTTTTCAGGTCGAGTCGTAACAAGATCGATTAATGCTAAATCATTTATAGGCACAAACCCCCACACAAACACTTTTACATAGAAAAATAATAGAATAAATAGAATTAAAGTGTAATGTATAGAGTGCATTTTTAACATCTAATTTCTTAATTCATTTTTCTTATTTTTTTCCCCTCTCTTCAGATCCCCTCTACTATCCGCTCCATTCACCAGGACAAGATCCTTTCGCTCCGGCAGCACACGCAGTTTCTTTGGGAGGCGTACTTTTCCTCCGTAGAGAAGATCGTGCTCACTACACTGGAGGTACAGTACACTCTTCTCCTCTCTAGAGTTTAACCCTCACGATCGATGAACATCCTTCACCGCATTTAAGACATGCCCTCATTAAATTTTTATATTCCTCCAGTAGTAATGGCTCCACAAAGGTCTGTAACAGACGATAGGCTCTCCTGCTTTTTTTTCCCCCCCTGGTTTAAGACGTGGCGCTGTCGCTGTTCTGCGAGCGATTAATCACCGAGTCGAAGCATTCCTGAAGGAGCTCTGGTTTCTTGCACATACTGTACAGTATCTGGAGGAAGTGTCCGAGGGCCTGCTGAGTAAGAGACACCCGGGCCTTGCTGTTGCGCAGGGATTTATAGCCGAGAGATGAAACATGGGTTTGAGGAGATGGAGGTCTATTTGCGTTTATTTTCTTCCATGTGGAAATGGATTTGGTTCTCGCTGCCAGTTCCTCCAGTCCCGGAAAACATGTCAAGAGACGGATCGATTACTCTAAATTGCCCCTAGCTGTGACGTGAATGTGTGTGTGTGTATGGTGATCCAGCATATCCATGCCTTGTGTAAGGAGTTCCTGGAATAGCCTCCAGATCAGTCACAGTGGCATAATCCTTCTAGAAAGATGTGAGAAATGTTTTACAAATATTATATCTATATTATATTTAAGATTTTACATCCAGTTTAAGATTTTACACAAGTTCCATCCAGTCTTTTCAAATCGGATCCTCTATTTCTCGATATAATCCCCTGCAACACTAATCCACTTATTCCAGCGTTTCACTAGTGCTTGGATACTATCAAGGTATAAAGTTTTCTCAGTACTTCCTGCTTTACATCTGAAACCCCGGCCTCCCAGGAACCCCTTTAATGGCCCAAACATGTGGAAGTGGCTTGGTGCGAGGTCACGACTATACTGGGTATGTTGCAATAACTCCCAGTCGAGTTCCTGTGTAAGTGGTGTTGGTGAACACAGTTCCCACAGACAGATGCGTCCCACGGTCAGGGTGCAACATTTGCACCAGTCATAAGAGTCTCATCACCGTACTGTGCTTGATGTCTTCTGTAAACATCAATCTCTTTCACACAGCAGGAATTTCATCGCAAGTCCCGGGTTGACTTGAACACCCCACGCATTTACAATTAATATTGAACATTGTGGAGAATCTACAAGACAACTTATGTCCTGTTATCGCTTGCTTTACAGCAGCTATAAGAAGGTTCTTCCTCTCCAGTCTGTCTTTTCTCACTTTTCGGAAAAATCTTTTCATTCATTAGAAATTTCATCATAAGTCCCGGTTTGACTTGAACTCCCCTCGTATTAATGCAACAGGTTTTAATCCAACGAAACTGTGGAATTAGGAAGTATAAGCAAATTTTTAAAAGGCGTCATTGCATTAGAGAAAAAATATGGTATTGTAAAATTCTATTAACAATTAACACAGGATGTTTGTGTTTTTATTTTCGAAATGTAATAAATACCGGTGAGTTTATTAGCATGGGGGAAAGTTTCAGTCCCTCTGAACAGACAGTGACTAAATGTGTGAAATGAGTAAATGTGGTAAGTGAGTCACGGCTGCATGTTCCATCTTGCTTAAGAACGATGACGCGTTAAATATAGGGTGTGAGTTTATCGAAACCAGTCGTTTAATAGAGAAGAACAGAACAATAACATCAGCTGTTAATATCACTGCTTTCAAATCCATACAAATACGACACACTGCACTCTTACACATAAAATTTAAAGTTTAAATTAAGATATTTGTACTCTGGATTTGTATTTTGATCAGGATTCTAATTTCCTGCTCTTTGCGATGTCCTACGAGGGTGAGTCAAAAATTATACGCACTCTAGCTGAAGAATTTATTTTAAGCCGCTTTTAGAAAAAGACGTAAATCATTTTTCAGCTTAATCTCCTTGGCTTTTCAATATTTCGTATAATGCTTTCGTGTTCCCCCATTAAAAAAATGTTTTAGGCTGAGTTGCGAGAGACACGGATGCGCTGCTGTCTTCACTTGTTCATCAGCAGCGAATATCTTCGTACCCGTAGGGCTGCTTTCAGTGGCATCGACTTGCAAAGTGTCGACAGTGCGGACGTGCATCGTCATGATGGAGCTCTTGGATATCAGTCGTTTATTCTGAAGTTTAGTCTTCGGCTCTTCAATTAGCGTATCACTGTCTAGAGCACTGTTGATTGTTGAACCTTTTTCCTGATGTTCCAATACTTCTGGCCCTCGAGAAGCCCAGAAAACTGTACGCGTTGATGAATTTTCCAGCTGATGGTCGACTTTTGAACACTTTTTCTCGCTCTGTGATTGAGGATGTTTCCGTTCCATACGCCGCCGTTTACTCTCAGGCTCGTAGTGATGAATATCGTCACCAGTAACGATTCTCTTCAAGACACTTTCACCTTCCTTAGAGTAACGTTTCAGATTTTGTTTCTAGATATCTAAACACATTGTTTATGCTCTCTGAATTGTTCTTGACTCTTTTAGATCATCCATGACCGCGTGTTGCAGCACCTAAGCCGCAGCAGCGTGATGTGGAACAACCTGCCTGGAGGTCTCTTCACCCTGCCGCAGTACTCTACCCACCTGGGACACTTCCCGTTCTACTACGCACCGCTCGGTGAGTCGCCCACACGCTACACACACATACACTTATGTAGTGCATTTATTTTACCAGAAGTCGTCTTTACAGAAGCAGTCCTCGGAAAAAAATAATAATAACGTGTTACTTCTGATGATAATGAAACGCTATAGTGGAACTCAGTGTATGAATCACACTTCATGGTGCTTTCTAGCTTTTAGCGTCCATCATTTTCCATAAATTATGTTTTATTGTAAATGTTCTTGTATTTTGGGTTTGCTAGCGTAATGGTTAGCGCTGTGGCTTCACGTCTCCAGAGTCGAGGGTTCGGATGTGTGATGGTGATGATTGCCGATACTTTTTATTACGTTATGACGAAGGAATGTCAACAATTAAGATCTGTAATAATTCAAGAAATCAATTATTGTATATTTATTATTGATGTAATATTATTATAAGAATTATATTTTAAATGAAAAAAAAGAGCTTCTGTTTGTTTAAATGGAAAAATTATCATTTAATAATTTAACAAAATATATGTTCCAGTTGTTTGAATGGCAAAAAAAAATATCGTCAGTGATTATTAAATATTATATCCTATGATGTAAATGTTAGTTGTTGTTATTATTATAATTATTATTATTGTCAACAATTTTAACAGAAAAAAATTGTGAAATATTTTTTTTATATTGTCAGTTATTTAAAAAATATATTCTTATAAGAATTTAAGAATTGTGTGTTTGGGACAGGAAATAAGAGGAAAAAATGCTAAGCAATTGCAAAAATAAATAAATAAATTATTGTGTTGTAATTTAACAAACTTGTTCTTACGTTGTTAGTTTGGTGAAGAAATCATTATCGTAGCGATCCATTTTAGCTTGTTCTTTTTCACAGGGTGCCAATATTTCTGGTTCCGATTGCAGGACGTTTGCTAAAAATGTTTACGCTTTTCTTTACACTGTTAGTAATTATAGTGAGTAATTATAGCTAAATTAGTTTTTATGTCTCCCAGAGGACATATTAATCTTTTCCACAAATAATGAGGTTTCTTTTAAAGAATGCTGCCTGGTCCTAAATTTGTGTAATTACATCACCAGTATGTATGTATGTATGTATGTATGTATGTATGTATGTATGTGTGTGTGTCTAATTAACTTTAGTGCACAATATTTTCCAAACCCTTTTTTTTTTTTTTTTTTTGTAACTGTAAAATTTTGAGGCCTGATCGTGTACCCTGCCCTGTCCGCAGGTATCAAACCGCAGCAGAGGTTCTCGGCAGTGATTCACGCTGTAACGCCACTGGTGTCGCAGTCGCAGCCCATTTTAAAGCTGCTAGCCTCTGTGGCGAAATCCCAGTACTGTGCTCAGGTATGGAGGGATATCGGGGGGCGCAGAGTAACGGTGTATCAGAGAAACTGCTGTAAATGTTGAGGGTTCAGTGATAATTCATTGACACGCTGTGAAAAAGTGTTTGCTTGCATTTGCCTGATTTTTTGTTTTGTTTGTTTTGCATGTTGATCAAATTTAAATGATCCAGACAAATTTTTATATTACACAAAGATAACCCGAGTAAATACAAAATGCACTTTTTGAATGATGATTTCATTCACTAAGGGAAAAAGAAAAAAAGTTGTCTAAACCTGCCTGGCCTGATGTGCAAAAGTAATTGCCCCTAAACCTAATAATTGGTTGTGCCACTCTTGGCGGCAACAACTGCAATCAGGCATTCGCGATAACCTGCAACAAGTCTTTCACATCGCTGTGGAGGAATTTTGGCCCGGTTTTCTTTACAGAATTAACATCCCCAGTCCATCACACCACCACCACCACCACCATGTTTGACTGTTGGTATGAAACGCTGTGTTAGTTTTTTACGCCAGATGTAACAGGACGCACATCTTCCAGAAAGTTTAATTTTTGTCTCATCAGTCCACTGAATATTTGCGCAAAACTCTTGAGGATAAACAAGAAAATCTTTGCCAAACGTGAGTCGACGAGCCTTTGTGTTCTTTTTGGTCCGCAGTGGGTTTCGCCATTGGAACTCTCCAATGGATGCCATTATTGCCCCAAGTCTCTTTCTTATTCTTGAATCATAAACACTGACCTTAACTGAGGCCAGTGAAGCCTGCAGGTCTTCAGATGTTGTTCTGGGCTCTTTTATGAGCTCCTGGATGAGTCGTCGGTCGTGTTTTTGGAGTAATTTTGGTAGGCCGGCCACTCCTGGAACGGTTCTTGACTGTTTTCTCCATTGGTGGATAACGGCTCTCACCATGGTTCACTGGAGTCCCAAAGCCTTAGAAATGGAGAAATGGCTTTATAACTCTTTCCAGACTGATGCATGTCAATTACTTTCTCGTCTGTTCTCGAATTTCTTTAGATTGTGTTTTTTTAAGATCTTTTCACATGCTTTACTTTGTCAGACAGGATTTATTTAAGTGATTAAGCAAGATTAGATTAGATTTCTTTATTCGTCAGGTCTGGCAGTAATCAGGTCTTGGTTTGGCAAGTGAAATTTAACTCGGCTTTCCAAAAATCACAGTTTGATGATTTAGCAAGGGGGCAATTACTTGTTCACATAGGGCCTGGTATGTTTGGACAGCTTTTTTCCCTTTAATAAAGGAACTCATCATTTAAAAACTGCATTTTTTAATTTTCTTAGGTTCTCTTTGTGTAATATGAAAAAATGGTTTCATCTCAGTGCACCATAACACTTAATGTAACTTTACACCTTTGAGGCCTAGAGGTTAAAATCCGTTAGAAGAATAGACACACCGCCTTGCATCATCTCTACCTTTCCGTGTGTCAGATTATCATCCTGTGGAACTGTGACAAGCCTCTTCCTGCAAAGCAGCGTTGGCCAGCGACCTCTCAGCCCGTCGTCGTGATCGAAGGCGAGAGTAAGGTAAGAGCGAATATTCTGCCATACACTGTAACATGTCTCGAGACGTTCGGCAAAATCAGGATACCAAACACAAAGCCTTTATCAGATCACCTGCATGCACTCCAGGAGATACCGGTTTGCCACAACCGTCATACATTACACGGAGTTTGCCAGAACGTTCCACCGTAATGAACGAGATGCAGGGTATCAGACGTCCAAGTGCTTACATACCGTGAGAAACTTTTGAGAAAATATCCTTCCAAGGATTTTTTTATCTTTGTTTGAGATTGTATGATTGTGCTGATGTCTCCAGGTGATGAGCAGCCGTTTCCTGCCCTACAGCACCATCGTAACAGATGCCGTGCTGAGTCTGGACGAGGACACGGTGCTCTCCACCACCGAGGTAGGTGGCGCAACATCGCGGCTCGTCAGAATACTACCGAAACTATTTATCTCGGAATATCAGAGCGTGATAAGAATTGTACCAAAGAAAGGTAAGGTCAGATCAGATCAACGCATGTTGTTTTTTTATCTCGTAGGTTGATTTCGCTTTCACTGTTTGGCAAAGTTTCCCAGAGAGGATTGTGGGATATCCAGCCAGGAGCCATTTCTGGGACGTCAACAAGGAGCGCTGGGGTTATACCTCTAAATGGACCAATGACTATTCGATGGTGCTGACCGGAGCTGCTTTCTACCACAGGTACAGAACTGATCACAGCATTGCCCTTTAAATGTTCTTAAAACATTCTGACTGAAGTAGTGGTTCAATAGTTCAAAGGCCTCTGGACTACTGATCAGAAGGTCATGAGTTCAAGCCCTGGCACTGCCAATACTACAGCCCTTTAAACAAGTTGGACCTGCTTTATGGATGCTGTATCATGGATTTTCTTGATCTCTGACCCCAGCTTACTAACAAGCTAGGATATGTGAAGAAAAAACTTTCTCTGTACTCTTCTCGTAGAAGAACAAAGAAAGGCTTTCTTCTTCTGATGTACGAAAAACGTTCACACGACCTTTCTGTTTCTTTTTTTTTCCTTCTTCCTACCCATCTAGATATTACAATTACTTGTATACAAATTACCTGCCAGTCAGCTTGAAGAGCATGGTCGACCAGCTATCAAACTGTGAAGATATCCTCATGAACTTCCTCGTGTCTGCTGTCACCAAGATGCCCCCCATCAAGGTCACACAGAAGAAGCAGTACAAGGAGACCATGATGGGGCAGGTACCAGATTTAAGCTATTTTTTTCTTCTTTTTTTTTTATCAGGACTCAGATTGTGAAAGAGTGGTCCCGGGAGTATGAGGAATCATTTTCAGACATGAATTGATGTCTGTGCCACTGTTTTTTTCCCCTTGTTTTTGGTCAGGCAGTGTAGTTTAAAAAGGAATGTAATGGCAATATTTCCTAATTCATTCAGGGTTTTTGTTTGTTTGTTGTGTCATGTGACTGCGCAGCATAGACGACACATATGGATCACTATCCTTTGGCGTTGTTCGCTATCCGTTGTCGTATAGCTTTTTTCTTTTCTTTTTTTTTTATCCGCACCTCCTTCAAAACCATTCATGAGAATTTGACCAGACCTTCACAGAACACTTATTAGGAAGTGTAGTGATGTGGCTACCAGAGTTGGGGGACGTTCCTTTTTAAAGTAACTAATTACATTACAAAATTACTGTCATTAAAAAGTAATCAGTTACATTACAGCG
>JAQQZS010000019.1:2484513-2506331 GCA_030068045.1 Platyallabes tihoni | reverse complement strand
GATGGGTTCCCTGTTGAGTCTGGTTCCTCTCAAGGTTTCTTCCTATTGACATCTCAGGGAGTTTTTCCTTGCCACTGCCGTCCTCGGCTTGCTCATCAGGGACAATCTAACCATTTTGATTCATACACATTCACATTCCATGCAAACTTCAATAATTCTTTTGATTGTGTAAAGCTGCTTTGCGACAATGACAATTGTTAAAAGCGTTATACAAATAAAATGTATAATGCTGATGGTTGAATTAAATTGAATTGAATTGAAAAGTTCATATGCATGTGAAGGCAGGCGAGCGAATATTTTTGACAATATAATGTAGATGGATACTTTATTAATCCCAAAGGAAATTTCAAGACAGTTACAATATCGCACTTATAAACATTTGTTCTTTCACAAATCTTACATTTTTTCCTCTTTTTAAAATTAACACCAAATTGTCAACAATTGTTTTAATAAATTAAAGAAAATTTCATTGCACCTTTTATGTTTTTAAGTATAAATACGTATAATTTATAGTCAAGTTTATAGTTCTGGAACATCCATGAAACACGTTTGTTAATGTCTTCCTGTCTTACCTTAGTCTAGGCTCTGAACTTCAAACCTGGTGCTGTCGATTGAATACAAAACATTTCCCCAGGACATAAGCTCTTCCTGTGCATACGACAAGAAGAATTCACACGTTCGCTCAACAAGTACCTAATGAGGCTCAAGCCGAACAGCCTTCATATCAATACACAGCAAGATCCGTAGTAATTACCTCACATATCAGTCACTCCTGCCTTCCCCCTGTACAGTACACACCACATCCATCACCATTTACCATCATGCACTTTTAATCATATCTCCTTATTTGAAAGGAAATTACCAATATCCTCAACGGTGATATAAATCACACACACACACACACACACACACACACACACAACCTCGGAATAAAATCGACTTTCCCTGTGTGACAGTTGTTCATTACAGTTACAAAGCGTCGCCTGTAATCTAACACTTTAATAGTCTGTCTGTTTGCTCAACAAAGGCGAAGGAGGCTTAGTAAATGAACTTTGACACTTTGGCTAATGTCTGACAAGTAAAAGTATTAAACTCCAGCGCTGTTAAATGAATTGACCTTCGAATGCACATACCTTATTTCGTGTCAATTTTTCAGTTTACACCCCGAATACCAGTTTATAAATTAGATTCTCGTTCCCTCTCGGTAAATTATTTACTCTCAGCTCGTTCGTTCTTTCAGCATCCCACAGATTTTAATAGTTGATTTAACATCAACTTAGAAAAAGTTTTTTTTTTTGGTTTAATCCAGATTATTTTAGGATTAATTGATTCCCCCGCCTCTTTTATTTTCTCTTTGTGTAGTACCTGCAGAGGCGACAGCAGGAGAACGTCCAGCGTCAGAGCAGAGGAGAACCGCCACCACCTCCTCCGCGAATGGACACACTCCTTATCGCAGGTGCCAGAAGGGGCAATCACAGCCATTAACAACCAATTACACTCCCTTTTTTCTTTTATAGTCATTAATTTCCCCATCTGTACAGTGCAGGGTTGTGAGAGCGGGAATGGGCAGTTTTCCATGGCTTCCACAGTAGACAAAAAGCCATGCAGGCTGTAAAGCAGAAGTTCTGCAATGATTGTCTAAAGTTGTTTTATAAACTAATTAGCAATACTAAGAGTTCTTAGTAAAGTTTTGGTTAATTAAAATGGAAAAGTATCAGTGCAGGAGGTTGCTACTCTGGTGGGATAAATAATAATAATCCTAGTCTATGAAACAAAAGTTTTATTCATAAATGCTGTAGGTTGTGTAGGTTTTATTAATAGTGGGTTTTAAGTTATTATATGCAAAAGTGAATGTAATAACTATTAACTTCTACTTTTAATAAAACCTACACAACCTACAGTGTTCAAAAATGAATGATGGATGAGACAAAACATTTGCTGTAAATTCTAGCTGTAAAATTAATTTTAAATAACTTTTAGAAAAAACAAATACATAATCTCCTTGCTTTTCAAAACGCTTTGTCTATTCCTCAACAAGCTTTCGTATTCCCTCATCAAAAAATGTTTTAGCCACGAATGCACCGCTGTTTTCAGGAGACCAAACAAGTGAAGGACCGATGGAGTGAGATTAGGACTTTAGAAGTTATTGCGTAGTGGAGAAATAGCCAGTGTGGGCAGAAGTGTGCGGACATGCATCGTCATGCAAGATCACGACGCCCTCGTATATATCAGTCCTCTGCGTTTAATCCGAAGTTTAGACTTCAGCTCTTCAATAAGCGTCTCACTGTAACGAGCACTGTTGATTATTCAACCTTTTTCCGTGATTATGTTCCAATACTTCTGGCCCTTGAGAATCCCAGAAAACTGTAAGCATTCATGAATT
This sequence comes from Platyallabes tihoni, assembly GCA_030068045.1. Classification (NCBI taxonomy): domain Eukaryota; kingdom Metazoa; phylum Chordata; class Actinopteri; order Siluriformes; family Clariidae; genus Platyallabes; species Platyallabes tihoni. The sequence continues at coordinate 2,503,948 of JAQQZS010000019.1, read as the reverse complement.
TTCCAGCTGATGGTTGACTTTTGAAGTTTTTCTCGGTCGGCGATTTGATGATGTTTCTGTTTCACACTCTGCCGTTTACTCTCAGACTCGTAGTGATGAATCCGTGTCTCGTCACCCGTAATTACTCTTTTAAAGAAACTTTCACCCTTCTTAGGAGCATTTTGTCATGTATTTTGAGCATGTATGCTCTTCCGTGAGTTGTTTCAGCACCATGTATCCAATCGCTGCACGCTGCTCTTCTTTTGTCCAAATCACAATCAGGGCATCCATTTTTGTTTGCACAACAGTTACAAATGAACTGATAAAAGACGTTCACACCTGACTGGGGAGACAGTAGCCTTGAGCGGAAAGCGCTTATAAGACAGCATAATTTTTCTAAATATTTCTAAATAAAAGACACAGGTAGCACCGTGAGCTTGAAATCATCACCAATCTAAGGTCCAATCGGCACGTTATTACTTAAAGCCTTTCCCGTGATGTTCCAGTTTCAAAAATTTCAAGCTTTTCATGGCAGAGGCGCTACAACAGCACAGCAGCTAAAATCAGACCGAAGGAACGACAGCTCGAAAACAAACAGAGACTGAGTGCACACCGACAAACAGCTCACCAAGACCATTAGGTATACCAAACACAAGTTAGAATCATGTCGCTCTGACCTTGAAGGAATCACTATATCTAATGGAATGCATTGGAAATAAAGTGTGTGCATTTCACTGCTGGGCTTCAGCTTCTGTTGTTTTTGAGGTGTGATTGTAAATGGTTGTGTGCAATGGATTAGGTTCAGAACCAGATAGAAAAGCATTCATGTTCAAGCCCCTTTTTTATTCCAAGTCAGTACATTTGCTTTACATTTATGACAGAATGTGCTAGATTAAAAAGTGAAACTTACCTAGATAAACTGAAAGAGAATTCCAATGCTGACCTAAGGCCAGTGCCTTTCATACTTTCCAAAGAACTTCTCTAGTGATCTAGCAATAAATAAATAAATATGTTACTGGCCCTCGCAAACCGTGAACATGCACCGACTATAGGCGAGACTACCCAAAATACGACGAAGTAAACCACCAAACAAATCAAAAGAACCCAAGGGTAAAACAGTCACAGACTACTTTTTGTTCCCCAACAATAACAGAAACGCGTTAACCATAATGAGCTCTCCATTGCTGTTCGTTAAGCAGGAAAGGATTTAGTTTTAAAGTGAAGAGTGCATAGAGCTGATCATACAGGAAATCCAGCAGCACGCCTTTTTTTAAATTCCAGATCTTCATGGAATTTCGCTCCCAACAGTCTGTAAACTTTAATAAAGCCCTCAAAAAATCCACAGATTTTCCTCCTTTAGTTGTCCACTACCAGCAAGCAGCTCCCTAACTACAAAAACTCCCGCTTTGAGATTGTACTGTATTAACTTTTTCTTGTTAATTAAATTGGACTTGTCTGATGAAGGTGCAGAGACAAGCCTGTCTGGTAAAAGAAAACTTAGACGAATGATGCGCCAAACCCGATTGTCTGCTTAGTCAATAAACCTTCTTTTAGTTATATGGTAGGAGCCTGCAGGCCAAGTTCAGAGCGTGTCGGGTAAGCCTGTGGGGAAAGTCAGTAACCATTAGAGTGCAGGGAATTTTGGCTCGCACCTCCAGGGTCCTTAAGGCACAGCCTTGGCATCGAAGAATGCCAAGAATTGTATGAATAGGAGTGATTGTATGTTGACGGGAGCAGCCGAAAGACAATTAATTGTGTTTAAAAGTTTGCATACCATGAAGGAAATTGTTAAATCACCCAAATAACCCTGATCAAAAATGGACATATCCTTGTATGCTTGGCCACTTTATAAAAACACAGGTTGATGTACACATACTGTACTTCAAATAGGTTTAAATAGCTACCTCAGTGGTTAAAGTACTTGACTGTGGTCTGGGCTTGGGTTACCCAGGTTCAAACCCCACCTTGACATTCATGTTGCCCCTGTTGGGCCCTTGATCAAGGCACTTAACCCTCAGTTGCTCAGAGGTATAATGTAAGTAAAGGACAAAAAATCACTCAGGGACAAGGGCATCTGCCAAACGCCGTAAATGTGAATATTAGGGAACTGTAAGGGAAGTTTAGGGAACTAGGGGACATTTCCACACCTGTGGCTCATTGTATTTAGTGTCTGTGCATAAATAGTCAGTGAGATTCTCAGCTCATGAGGTGATGCGCTAACTTGGCCGGATACCGCACCATGGGGAAAATAAAAGATAGAACTGCCAATGGATCTGCGTAATAAGGTAATCATGTAAATCATGATGGTGGATCTCTTATGTTTTGGGGCTGTGTGAGCTCAAGTGGCATCAGGAAAGTTGATGGCCAGATGAATGCAGCATGTTAATCAGAAAATACCTGGACGCTCTTTGATGTTCCAACATGACAATGATCCAAAGCACAAGGCCAAGTTGACCCTCCAATGGCTACAGTTGAAAAAGGAGAAGGTTCTGGATCGGCTGTCACAGTCTCTTGACCTCAACATCATTAAACCACTTCGGGGAGATCTCAAACGCGCAGTTCATGCAAGACCACCAAATCTTAACTGAACTGGAGGCATTTTGCCAAGAAGAATGGGCAGCTAAGAATACCACCTGAGAGAATAAAGGACATCATGTACAATTATTACAAAAGACTCAAGGCCAACACTTATGCTAAAGGGGACAATACACAAAATTAAGAACTAAAGGTATGCCAACTTTTGAACAGAGATTATTATCTAATTTTCATGTTTTTTTTTTTTTTTTGATGATTGTGCCATTCTGTTAGGCCTTACATGCTGTATGAACTTGAGTCCTATAAGACATAAAATAAATGTTATTTATTCTCATGTTTTCTTTAAAAAATGGTACACATCTTGCAAATTCTCCCAAGGTATGCAAACTTTTGAGCACAACTATGTATGTCTGTATGTATGTATGTATGTATGTAGCCTGACTAGATGATTTCTGAATAAACTCCAGAATAATTGGTGCCATTTAGAAAATAAGCAGAAATATAACATACGCCATGTATTCTAGGTGATGTCACTAATTAGTTCTCACCTATCTGGCTGAAGAGTTGTGCTAATTAAAATCAGCTGGTTTAGTTAATGACTGGAAGAAATACATAGTAGAACTTTAACTTTCTGAAGCCGGGGTGTCCACCTTTGCAGAAAAATAGCTCAAATTTGGAATTCTCAAGTAAATTGCGAACTTCTCTGGTGAATTTCTGCACATGATGCAATCAAGCAGGCATGAATTGAGCGAGTGAGTACTGAAGATGTTTTTTTTTTTTTTGACTCAGCCGGTTCCAGCAGGTTTGGAAGAATAAGAGACTTCATACTAAATACTGATGTTTGTACGGCAATTTCATTGTGTAAAAGAACAAATTGTTCTTATTTGCTTGATGCATTAAAGTTCACTTGTCTCAATACTTCTGGTCACCACTGTGCGATGTACTGTACTTTAAGCTTGTATTGTTTTCTACAAACTACTGTTTTGCATTATTTTTTCCTCCCCTTGTGATTGTGGAAGTGCTGTAGTGCAAGTGTTCAGCAAAAACCTGAGTTAAAATAAATTACATAATATTGTCCTGCTCTGTAATTCCCAGTTTTCATAAATACACAGTGCTTTTTAACCATTCCTGAACAATGTCTGCAGTGTAGCAGGGCACATTATTATTCTAACAGAGGCCCGGGGGCGATTCTGGGATCAGATCTTTAGTGGGAATGTAACGTGTATACCGTCTAGCTACAGTGCTTTGATATTAATAGTAATTATTACTTTATCATTAACATTATTATTATATTATTATTATTATTTTTTTTTGTGGTCAATGCAGGGAGGAGGTCACAGTATTTGGAACTTATACACTACATTATTAACTATAGTTTAGAAACAATAAATGACGAGTATAAATATCTATTATAAATAGACTTATAAACCTAATAAACTGTAGTTCCTTTACCTGACCCCCCTGGTTGTTTTCTCTCAAACCACTTTTGTCCATCCATATATAGAATAAAGGCATCTAAAATGGATCACGGTTTGTTCCAATCGGTCAGTTCACTGTCCATAGATCTACTATAAATTTACATTTATGGCATTTGCCCTTATCCAGAGCAACTTTTTATCTCATTATACCTGTAGAATACTGTATAAAGCAGTTAAGGGGCTTTTAAGGTTGCACCAGTTTGAATGCATGTTGGTGGTGGTATTTGAACCTGGGACCTTTTGATCCATAGCCTAACGCCTTAACTACTGAGCTACCCCTGTAAATATATCATAAAGCCCAAATTCAAGAAACTGACTATTATGGCATTAACTGTGCTGATTTAGTTAGCTGTCATGTTAGCGAGGCCTATCCTATTGACGAGACATTCTTGTCTTTTGACAGAACCTTAACTTGACTACCCAGTCACTTGATTGCCCATAAGGCTAGATTGTTTTTTTTTATATAACTGAAGTGTTTCTTGATGTCTGAAAGTGTGTGTCTTCCATCTTTGAATGCGGCGCTTATGTCCTCCCCTCCCTCTGACTCAATGGAAGTAACATTCCGCTCTTTAACTGTAAACGTCTGTCTGATAAAAGTCTGTCTTTGCTATAAAAACCTCCACCTCAAGGTGAAAATATTCGGGACTAAGCTTAAAACGTTCAGGGCTAAAGCCCTCAATGATTGGACCTAATGACACCACTGGTTGTGTCTCTAATCAGACTGAACTGTAGTTGTAGCGTGCTAAAAATAATTTTAGAAAATAATGATGCATTATTATTGTCATTGCCTTTAGGGGTGCTAAAATCACCCATGCAGAGGCCACATACCTTTAGGAAACACTATTTGCCATAAATGAGTGTACTTCGCCTGCAACAATTTGGTACATGTCAAACCAAGCCACTTGCCTTAACGTATACAGCTACTCAACCTCATATAGAGCAAGCTGTAAGAACTGGATGTGTATGCTAACACACACTTGTACTTCAGTAGCTCTTCTGTGGGATTGGACCAGACAAGCTAGCCTTTGTTCTCTGTATCCAGTAATGAGCTGTGTATACCCCATAACCCTGTCGCTGAGTGGTTCACCAGTTGTTCTTCCTTGGATCATTTTTGGACGGAACACCTGCTGTTTTGGAGATGCTCTGACCCAGTCGTCTAACCATCGCAGCTTGGCCCTTGTCGAAGTCACTCGTATCTTTAAGCCTGCCTGTTTTTCCTGACTATTCACATGCTTTCTAAACTATAATCAATACTATTCATGTCAGCTGTCCGTGGTTTAATGGTTATGATTGATTTGTGTTTTTGCTTTTGGCATATCGATATTTTACACAACCTACCACACAAGGAATATTAGTTTTCTCATGTAATAAAATGATTATTTATCAAATTAATTTGGTCCAGGAATTCTGGAGTTTATTGGATCCAAAGACTCCGAAAACCCCTTAACGGTAAAATCTAGAGTGATAATACTGCGACACAGCAAGACTGCTGTCAGATCACTATTAATCACAATTACTTCCCCCGTCTTTGTCACTCTGTGTCACTTTGATTGCATGGGTTGTTTTACACTCTTTTAACTGGCGGCTGGTGTTCCAGTAACCGCAGCTCTGTCTAAATGTCATCTTCTGTACTGAATGAAAACTTTCGTCTCATCTCGCAGGAAAGCGGGACTAATTATACATCTATAGCAGGTGCTTAATACTTTAACACCGTGCTAGCGACTCTTTCCTTATAGATTATTGAGCAGCTTGGGGCAGACTGGATGTCTTAATGCTGCCATATGGTCATGAGCAGTGCAATGGATATAATGTTTTAGGGTTGAGATGCCCTCAACATGGCATCTGGTGTGCTGGAGATTAAATCCAATCCTGCACCTTGATCTTCTATTCGGATGTCTCTGAAGCTGTTCATTAGTTGGAACAGCTGTGTGAAATGAGCCATGACATGGGATTTTATGCAAAGCTAGCATTTGAGGAGTAGCTACAGTGGCTAAATATTTTTTTTTCCAGTCAGTAGATCAGCTGGTGTATCTGATCTCTTTTCTCCTTGAGGAGAAAGTCGTATAGTAACTGGCACACTGCTACCTGAATTTGAGCCTGGGTACTCTGGTTACTCTGGTTTGTCAGCATTCACATCTTCTCCTCAGGTCCATGTGGCTTTCCTCCAAGCTCTCCAGTGTCTTCTCACCTCCTCAAAACAGGCAGGTAGGTGTTATTGCTACTCCAAAAATGGCTTCGGGTGTGAAAGTGTATGCTCGATAGACTGGGATCCCATTCAAGATGTGTTCCTGGCTTAAACCCTCATTGTTTCTAGAACTGTCACCATCCTAACCAGGATAAAAAGCATGTACTGAAGAATACCAAGTGTTTAAATAGTCCTTGAGGATAAATATAATCACGTTTTTGCCTTTTATGTTTTATTATTTAGCAAGTCATTGCACATGAATGTGTTTGTGTTCAATCATATTTGCATCATTTGTTTGTCTGGACCAATACCATAAACGACCAGTTGAACAGTTTTAGATGAGAAATGAAAGTCAATGATGAAATAAATGGCAGGTTTTAAAACACTGTCGTTTCCCCTCCCCACAGCTTTTGTCTGTGTGGTACTCCACATTTTCCTTACATCAGCATCAGACTCCTATGTCTCCCCCAGAAACATGCTAGTAGTTAGACAGACTATGCTAAATAGCACTTGTTGTGACTGTGAGTGGAGTGATTCAAGGTTCACAGAGTCCACTGTGACTCTGTCCAGATTAAATCATATGGTCCTAAGGAACGAATTCATCAGCATTCGTTTTATTTTGGGGGAATTTTTTTTCAGATTTTCTCCCTAATTTAGTTGTAGCCAATTCCCACCTGTCATCTGTGCACACCTGCATAAAGATTACAACTACCAACCAGGGCGGGCGAAGGCTGGCATGTGCTTCATCCGAGCCACGTGACTCATCTTTTTGAATTGCTTTGACAGAGCTACAGTATCTGCTCATTCTGGTTGCATGAGCTCAAAGACGCCCCTGATTGGCTGAAGAGTGCCTCTCATCCCTGCCCTCTGAGAGAATTCAGCCATTCGGCTCTCTCTAGGCCCCCAACTGCAAGATGCTACAGCATCACCCAGGCTTCAAACTTGCAATCCCCTAATGATACGGCAAGCACTGTTGCTCTCATAATAATAATAAGATAGGACTCAGGATCGGACCTTGTGGCACGTTTGATTCTTTTGACCCATCCACAACCAGATTTATAAAATTATTGAACGATTTGTTGCAAATCTATGCAACTTCTTAAATAACTAATGGGTTAAACAAAGAACTCCAACCATGACTCAAAATTTTGGCTCTCCAGACTGGTGTCTCACATCTTTACAATCTTCCAGAACAGCTTCAATGGCGTACAAATCTCTAAAACTGTTCTACAGGAAAGTTTATGCAGAAGATTTTCCCTCAGTTGGTTTTTTAATGGAGGTTGTAGAGAGTGCTGTCTTGCACATCACTTCAAAATCTTCCATCGATATTCAGAAGGTCACAGCATAGGATTTTCATATGAACATAAATTGTTATTGAGCAGTGAGTGGTTGTAACTGATGACTGTGAATGAGACCATATTCATCAAGATAAAAGTGAGTCAGAAGAGCTTTGGATTGATTTGCAGTAACTGGTCCATGCAGGAGGACAAGCAGAGACACCACCGCATGCCAGCTAAATAAACAAGTTGTCCAGATGTATGTGGTGCAATGATTCAAGTTGGTTTCCTAAGGAGGTCTAATTTAAAACATGTCACATGTCTTGGCAGTGATGTTGAGATTGGCTGGTTAGTTATGATTGAATATACATCTCAAAGAAAAAAAATCATACTACTCCTTGGCTAAATTTCCATAGCAACCGCAGATGCACGAGCAGGCCATACATCCATACACTGCAACCCATAAATCCTTAAAAGCTGCAAAAATATTGATTCAGGAAAAGGTGAACCTGATAACGGTCATAGGTGGGTGCACATTATATGTAAATGTTACCTAAAGCAATCTCTGCTTGTTTGCTGCTCATCAATCATGAGATTAATTCCTCTAATCGTTTCCAAATTACATAAAACACTAGCACCAGGTTTTCACACCCACATACATGTGAAGAACAGGATCCGAGAATCTTCCTGTGAGCTTTTCCGTAAATGCCTATCTACGCAGCATCTCAATTTACGGCTGGTTGGAACAGGTGTTTGTGTCCTGTCAAGATGCGTGAGACAATTTATGAAACGCGACACCCCTGAAGTGTGCATCGTAATAAAAAATAAAGGCCTGTGACATGGACTGGCTCATGCTGCTTAGAAAATTCCATAGAGGGGCAGGGATTGGGATCGGACAAACAGCTTCTGCTTTGTTTGTTTATTCTAATACTAAAGAATTCTTTCAGTTAATTATAACATTGTGCCACATGAACGAGTAAATACTCGAGGTACGGGATTAAAATCAAGCAGTTAACTCTCGATTCTGATTTGTCAAAGCGTTAAGTGGCAGGGGTATGGCGGACAATCTAATGAAACACTAATTATAAGCAGATTAGCTGGTTATTTTATTAAACACTGCAAAACCTAGTCAGTGAACCTTTCTTCTTTGGGGGAGTATTTTGGTTTCTCCACATGCTATCCAGGGCATCAGGTGATGGAAACTCCCCACCCTGGAGATATAGCTGTCATCTTTGTGGCAGTTACTTAAGGGGTCGAGTTGCCAGTTCGAGACCCGATTGTCATTCTCACACTGGGCAATTTGGGGACACAAATTAGCCTAATCTACATGTCTTTGGACTGTGGGAGGAAACCAGGGTAACTGGAGGAAACCCACCAAGCATGGGGAGAACATGCAAATCCCAGGTGGGAATCGAACCCATGACCCTGGAGGTGTAAGGTGACCGTGCTAACCAGTAAGATATGTGTCACCCTGTATAGCAGGAGTCATCAGTGTTGGTACTTTCTAACGATCTGTAAATTTCAGGTTTCCATTATGGGAAAGTCTTCGGAATGAAAGATCTTGCACAATGTCCATCACATGCAGAGGTGGATAAAGACTGCCATTAAAAAAATTGAGATCCGACTTTTCTTTTCAGAATTTCGATATTTTTATCTAGATATTTTTTAACCTGGGATAAAACTTTCTGAAATTAAAGTCAGAATTCTGAGATAATTCTGAAAGATCAAATATGTTCTTCATTTTGGATATAATGCTCTTTTGTAATCACAAGCAAATGTTTTGTGATCTATGTATTTTAAAAGAAAGTGAAAAGATGAATATTTGTAGCTGTTATAACATAAGTGATATGAAGAAATGTTGTTACATTACTGTAAATGCAGCTACAAATGGACAAAAAAGTCCAATGCATTGATAAGTCCTGTAAGTAGATGTCATTTATTTACACACAAGGTTGATAGCATTAACTCCACCTTGTGTTCTTCTATATAACCACCTGATAATTGTTACTGTCCTGTAACCTCACACCCTGAAGTGTTTACTCTTTACATCAGTTGAACACATTAGTTACACCCACTGTCAGGATTTTCCTTCTGACAAATCGCACCTGTCATTGACCAGGCGTCATAACTGATGACATTTCTCCGTCCTTGGCTCAACCTGAACGCAAATCAATCAGTTAAAGCTTAGGGAAGGTGACCGGCATTATGGCCTCACAAACTTGTCGTTATCACTCACCTTCATGCTGGTATTTTACACCAACACTGGATGTTTAATTCCCTCTTTACTGAACCTTTATCATGAACATAACCATTATGATGCATCAACTCGCTCCATCAACAAGCTATTCAAAATATGAATGGATTTTTTGAAGCAGAAAAAAAAAACTCTATAATGTGCAATGAAGAGAAACTCCAGACACAGGTTTGAGAAACACATGTTTAGACAAAACGCTTCCCGTTTTAAGCTCGGGGTCTAAAAAAGAACTTTTTCAAGGTCGACGGGGCCAATAAATTCCCTCCAAGTGTCAGCGGTTTCACATTGCTTACCGCAGGGACAGGAGGAATAAATTCTCCCCCAATTTTCAGAGCAGAAATTGCTTGTTCCTGCCACGGCCTTCACCTAGACCTCTTCAGCTCCACGCTTGCTGTTTTTTGATTTTTTTGAAAGTTGCGGGGTCATGGTCCAAAAGTGAGAAGAAACCGGTTATCACACTGTGCCACTTTAAAAATTATCAACACTTTCTATTCAATCAGAATAGAGAATTCAACAACATTAGATTTTTTTCGAGATCCACAACATTTCAAGCAAGTCAGCTTCAAAAAGATTTTGATCATGCTTCCTCAAGAGGGCGCTCTAAGCATTCAGGGGAAAACCTCTAAGACCTGGAGGACAGTAAGAGCATACCTATGTGAACCACTGACCAAGAATGACGTCTATATCACTGAGTCTGCGTTCCCCACAAGTGACAAAGAGGAACCTTTCAAAGGATGCAGTTAAGCTTTTGAAGACACTCCATCAGGCCTCAATAACACACACACATGACTTATGGTGATAGGAGACAGCCATTTCCACCTCAGGCCCATGTGAATTACGGGTCGTGCACTCTGTAGCCCTGCTATGATTAGTGTTATTGCACAGAACTGGACGGCTGATGAACGACGGCGAGGATTCCGTTCGGGCAAAAATGATCCAATTCCCTTTTGAGTGGTAGACTTCGCTCCAGAGGGGGAAAAGAAAATCAGCGATATCGAGGACCTGCTTCTTTAAGGAACAAAGAGAACTTCTATTTGCATGAGACAGATAAAAATTCAGTGCGAGAATGTATTCGGATTGAGGTGAAAGAGTTCATTGTGGCGTATATTAACAGCGGGAACAGACGGTCAGTACAAACTTTCGAAAGAGGAAATGATGAGGAAATGTACAGCCATTAAAATATGTTAAAGTGCAGACCAATCAGTGCAGTCTTTACGGATCATTTAGCTCGTGTCAAGTGGCAATAAAATTATAGAAGCGGGAAGAACAATCTTGGTCGGGTTTTTCTTTTGTAAATTTAGAATTTAAATATTTTCTAGAAGTAGATGTATATTTTGTAAAGTAATCTTCACTTTACACTTAGTTTTTTGTATAATGGGAAATAATTTTATCTGTATACATAAAAGAAAGGTTTTGTCTGTACATTAGTCAGAACTCGCTCAGTATTTCAGTGATATCTTTACAGCTCATACAGTACATAGGAGGACCCAAAACCAGTCTCAGAAAATGTTCTGTCTGTCTGTATATCTGTCCAGCCGATTTTGGACAACTTTTGCGCTCAAGGTTGGCGTGCCCCTACAAAGTTACCCAAATCCTCACAAAACGGAAACAAACACAGCATGGCTTACTATAAAAAAGGAAAGTAGACTATGAAGACTGAACCTTTAAAGATGTATGTCCAGATCAATGTATGTTTATTCTTCCTGCAGGAAATTTAAAACCAGTTTGTCTCATATGTTCCAAAACCGCGGTCCATATAACAAGCAGTAATGTGGAATTCCACTATGAGACAAAAAGGCAGGTCGTTAGAGCAAACTTATCCGCAGCAGTCCAAGGTGAGGGCATGTAAACGGAGAGCCCAGTGTTATGTGCTAAAATCAAAATGTTGGGTAAAAGTGATGTGATGTTATGTGCCGGAATCTGCTATAAACAGGGAGTGTATTTGCAGTATATAAAGCAGTAGAGCAAGATTTGTACACAATCCCTACTTTTAAATGTGTTATTTCTTTATGTTATAATGTTTTATCCATAGTAGATGGATAATGCATTCCTTTTTTTCGTCTTTTATGTCTCACTAACACATGTTGATGGCATTGCAATTAATTACCTGAGCATGGTTTGTGTGAAACCTTTAAAGTACAAGCAGTTACCTGATCTCATTGTGTCAAATCCGAGTTTATTACAAGTGCTTGGCTGAAAGGAACGACGTGACCTTCATGAGACTTTACAATACTGAAATTTATAGTACATGTTTGCAAGTTGCATCACTGTTACACAGGGTGCTAAAAAGAATTTCTTAATATAATATAATATAATATAATATAATAGAATATAATAGAATAGAATAGAATAGAATAGAATAGAATTATATAATTAAATAAATTTAAATGACAGCTCTACATTAATGCACTTATTCTAACATTATCATTTCTATATGACCAACGTACAGGTCATTAAACTATATAACTCATCTCTGTTACGCTTTCACTAAGGGATAGGGGTTGTCAGTAGTTAATGCTCAATAATACTTTCGGACACTACTGTTCCCACAACTCAAGATAAGTTCCAAATCCAAGTGCAATATCAGTACGTATGTGCAATATTTTTTTCTATTCACTTATACTACATTTCAGTATACAATATCAGTATACAGATTATATTTTTAGTGCAATATGTAAAAAGTGTGCTTTTTATGACCACTGTAATGGCAACTGTATGACCAAGACAAAGCAATTTCCCTCTGGGATTAATAAAGTTCTTTGAATCTTGAATCTTTTGATTTGTTTAACAGATGCTCCACAAAAAAACTGAAATAATGTGTTGATGTTTTATTTGAAATTTAAAGAAGGAGTCTCCAGAATCAGCATTTTGTATCAATCAGGGTTAAAGTTGTAACTTCAAGGATCTGGCACTGGAAAGCCTTCAGGACAGAGCGGGGAGGTGGGGGGGTGGATGTTCAGGTTTTGCAGTACGAGGGGCGTTTAAGTCAAACTGGGACTTGTGATGAAATTTCTTAAGAATGAAGGTGTAAAGTGAAAGTGACATTTACAGTAGACTTAAAGCACAGTACGGTGATGACGTTAGAATGCAAACGTTTTAAGGAAGGCATGAAGTTTTAAGGAAGGCATGAAGTACATGAAGTACTGTACGTCCGTAAATGACGATCCCGGCCGACGTGGATCGAAGCCCACTGCAGTTGTTCCCATGAACATTCAGCGAGTGGACTGCCTGATCCTTGAAAATTGATGGATAACTTGTTGCTAACATGCATCTGTCCGTGGGAACTATACACACAATCATTCACCAACACCGCCTGCACAATACAGGAACTCGGCTGGGAATTACTGCCACGTCCGCCCCCAGATCTGACCTCGCAACAAGCCGTTTCCTCATGTTTGGGACATTAAAGGAGTTCCTGGGAGGCCAGCGTTTTAGACGTGAAGCAGGCAGTCTGATCATGGCTTTGGCGTACTGAGAAAGATTTCCACCTTGATGGTATCCAAGCACTAGGGAAACATTGAGATAAGTGCATTAGTGTAGCAGGGGATTATATAGAGGAATGAAGGGAGTTTTTACTCTCATAACTGTATTCTGTTCTTCTGCACTATCAAAAGTTTGACTTGATAACAGCTAGTAAAATAAGCAACACTTGGGCTGGTAACAGTAACTCATCACACCATACAGTCATTGATTATTGTCCTTACTTCAAACTTAGTAATGTCTAGGAGTCTACTTCTGTTATTATACACTATTGTACACTATTAATAGTAATATGAAAGTAAAATACACTATTATTTAGTACACAATCAGTAAAAGATGTGAAGGACTAATTTTTCATTGATTTACATAAAAAAAATTCTAGCTACAGTAATTAATTTGCAGCAATTAATTTTTGTGATTTAAAACGATAAAAATACAGTATACTGTGTTAAACATGTTAACGTTCATTTAGATGTGGAAAGAACATCGTGTGCATTATGTGTGACCTTTAACGCTGCTGTGCCATTTGCAGTCATATGATTTATTTATTTATTTTTTAGACCGAGTTCCATTTTAATAACTGGTTGAAGACGATTGTGCTTTTTTATTATTCGGTTTCTCTTTATTAAAATGATCTTTCCATGAGGAACGCAGTGTGGGCGTGATTCAGCGCGCTAATTAAATCCTGAGTGAAAATCCGGAGGTGTAGCGCAGCGCCGGCCATTTATAATACAGACTGTGTAGGAAATACGGCTCGCGATATTACAGTAGATTGCTCTTCGAGAAAAAACAACACGACAGTAATGCTGTTTGCATTGGATTAATTTGGGAAGTGTGCATTAAAGCTAGTTTATTACCCATAATCCTTCACTCTCAGCCAGCGTCAGCGTGTGCTCTAATGCAGAGTCACTGCCTCTAAAGCAGCACTTATAAACACTGAAGTGTGATATATAGCAGAATTTAAACTTATATTTTAATGATTAGGTGCTTAAATGATAAACGTATCCAAAACAGTATAACGTTCTGAGTTTAAGTTCTGTACATGTAGAATAGCTCTTCACTGCTATCACTATCAGTGTAATAAACTAGCAACTTACTGAGCATAAAAAAAGTTTTTAGTAATAGTTTTAAGAAGATTAAAAACATTAGTTATACCAGGAGGTTTCAAACGCTTTATTCAAATGCCATGTAAATTAAAATATTCAATACATTAAAAATATTCAAGCCTTTACTGGCCCTACAGATTTATAATATGGGAGTACTTGTCACGAACTCTCGGTGTGTGTCGGCGTGAGTGTGGCATATTCGCAGGAGGCGAGCTGGCGGTTCAATAATAATGTATTTTATTCAAGTTCACATACACAAAACAAAAGTAGATAAGCTCCTTGCTCTGAGCGCTTACGAGTCTCTAATTCATTTAAATAAACATAACCAACAACACAACCTATGACTATAATAAAGACAACCAAAGCTAGACCCTGTTTAAACTTAAAGCAGGCTATTTATAATTAACTTAATTACCTTCCTCGGCTCAGGTGAATGCTTACGTCACCTGGCTGAGGTGCAGCCTGGGAACTGAAGTTAAACAGAACAAAACCTACTACAAACACAAAGAGTCTTTGGGCGCATTGGCGCCCTCTAGGGGTTAACCCTTACAGTACCCCCCCTTTAAAAATGCTCCTCCGGAGCATTAACAGTGGTCCAGGACTCCCACCCCAATGTTCCAACTTTGGCCTCTTGACCCAGAGGCTGGGTGACGGAGCTGGCCTTGTGACTTTAGTGCCGGGCACTAGAGCGGTGGCAGTAGAGCCAGAGCGAGGCTTGAAAACTGCGGAGCTGGCGTGAGGTCCTCAACGCCGGGAGGCGTAGGAAGAAGCATGACGTCCTCATAGCTCGGCAGCTGCAGAGCCGGTGCAACGGTCTCGGAGCTTGGCGGTGGCGGGGGGAACGTGTCGTCCTGGCAGCACAGCCACTACGCGTAGTCCTCCGCGACGAGTACAGGTAGCGGCGGCGGAAGAAACGCCTCTTCCTCGCTGTCCAGCGATGATACCGGAAGCGTCGTTTCCTCCGTGTCGAAGAGCGCAGACGGGGGAAGAGGAAGCTCAGAGCCTGCTTCGCAGCTCTCTCGGAACTGGAGGCTCAGGTGTTGGAGCTCTTCCACCTGCTCCCGCAGATCTCGTACTCGCTCCCGATTCTGCTCTGTATACAACCTGACTAGATGGCTTTCCTCTCTCCACTGCTGCTCCGCCTGGGGTTCTACTTCCCACTCCTCACTGCCGTACGTGACCTTCTTGGCCCGTACCTCCTGGCCGGTGCGTGAGTGTGGCATATTCGCAGGAGGCGAGCTGGCGGTTCAATAATAATGTATTTTATTCAAGTTCACATACACAAAACAAAAGTAGATAAGCTCCTTGCTCTGAGCGCTTACGAGTCTCTAATTCATTTAAATAAACATAACCAACAACACAACCTATGACTATAATAAAGACAACCAAAGCTAGACCCTGTTTAAACTTAAAGCAGGCTATTTATAATTAACTTAATTACCTTCCTCGGCTCAGGTGAATGCTTACGTCACCTGGCTGAGGTGCAGCCTGGGAACTGAAGTTAAACAGAACAAAACCTACTACAAACACAAAGAGTCTTTGGGCGCATTGGCGCCCTCTAGGGGTTAACCCTTACAGTACTGGTACATTTGAAAACTTTATTACATTTCAATATGCATTAATGTTTCATTTGTATATTTATGTACGTCTTACATCATGGTTATTAAATCATAATCAATAAATGTTTAAATTTTTTTTAAAATCTTCATTTTCTTGACATGTGACTTCCATTGATTTAGGATAACTTGATTTACTGTAGATGGATAAATAACTGAGTCTATTTCCATCACTGAACTCCTACAATACTGTAGCGCAGCACATCAGGGTGGCAAACAAAACAAAAAATAATAACGTGTGTATTTTTATAAGGCATGAATTCGACTTGGAGTAAAAAATTTAAAACAGTAGCGTACAAATCCTATGTTTGCAATGTTAATTATGTTATCCCCTGGCCTCCAGTTTTGGAAACCAATAACCTACTAAATAAATAGTTACAGTATGTATCACAGTAACCACATGCTACAAAAAAACAAAACAAAACAAAACAAAAAACGGTTAAATCTTTGATAGTCTGGGAAAACCCAACAGATTTTGAATTGCTTGAATGGACTCACTGCACCAACACTCCTGCGCTCGTTAGTATTGATTTTGTGTATCTAATTCTTTCACTACACTCACAATAGTGATATTTTACACTCAGTGGAGCTTGTAAAGGTGTTCAATAGATACACTATATGGACAAAAGGATTTGGCTTAACCTGGCATGACATTGTAACCAAATACATTTACTTCAATAAAGTGTCAGTCCCCCTTTTGCAGCTATAACAGCTTCCACGGAAGGCCGTTCTCAAGATTTTGGAGTGCTTCTGTGGGAATTCATGCCCATTCATTCTGTAGAGCATTTATGATGTCAGGCACTGATGATGGACGAGAAGGCCTGGCCGTTCTACTTCATCCCAAAGGTGCTCAATGGTGTTGAGGTCAGGGCTCTGTGTTAGGGCCGGTCAAGTTCTTCCACACCGAACTCATCAGATTATGTCTTTATAGTCCTTGTTTGTGCACTGGGGCTCAGCCATGTTGGAATGGAAAAGGGCCTTCCAAACTGTTTCTACAAAGTTGCATAGGAGCATAACATTGTCCATGATGTCTTGGTATGTTGATGCATTAAGATTGTCCTTCACTGGGGATTAGGGGCCTGATTGATTGAAACACCTGAATTCAATAATTAACAGGTTTGGCCAAATACTTTTGTCCATGTAGTGTAAACTTAAAGGGCTTAAACCCCTTTAACCCCTTGTTAGAGCACTCCCCATTCAGCGACAGCTACCAACCAGGGAAGGGCATGGAACATTTCCTCCGATGCACATGAAGCTGCCCACCGCATCTTTTTTGTACTGTTGTTCACACATCATTAGGGAGTGAAGTAACACACTCAGAGAAAAGCACCATCCGTCCCCTTCTGCTTATGTGAACTCAATGATTAGTTAGTGTCGCTATGATTGATGTGGGACTGCGGGAATTTCATCCATAACCCCAAGACAGTATGGCCAATCTCCTGGAGAATGGCTTCAGACTCTATATATAGAATTATATATGAGGGTCATTTAAGTCAAACAGGGACTTTTGATTGTACAGAATAACAGGACACAATTATGAGAGTAAAAACTCCCTTTACTTCTCTATATAATCCCCTGCTACACTAATGCACTTATGTTTCACTAGTATCCAAGTGCTTGGACACCATCAAGGTAGAAAGTTTTCTCAGTACGCCAGAGCCATGATCAGACTGCCTGCTTCACGTCTGAAACGCTGGCCTCCCAGGAACTCCTTTAATGTCCCAAACATGTGGAAATGGCTTGGAGTGGGGTAAGGACTGTACGGGAGACATGGCAATAACTCCCAGCCGAGTTCCTGTAATGTGAAAGTAGTGTTGGTGAGTGATTCCTACAGACAGAAGCGTCTCTTCCGCAAGTTGGTGACAAGTTACCTGTTGATTTTTAAGTAACATTTGACTCGCTGAATGTTCACAGGAACGACTACAGTGAGTTTCGAGCCACCTCGGCCAGGATCGTCATTCATGGACGTACATTTTACGTCTTCTTTAAAATGTTCAAATATTTTACTGCTGTTAAGAGTCTCATCACCGTACTGTGCTTGAAGTCGTCTGTAAATGTCAGTTGCTTTTACGGCTTCATTGTATAAATACTGTGTATAAGAAGTAATGTTCAAGAGGATTTTAAAGGACAAGTTGCTGTTTGACTCGGCTGATGAATTAAACAATGTTATCAGGAATGCAGGAGCTGCACACAGTGAGTCATTCTGAAAACAAATAAGAAATTGCAGTTTCCACCTCACATTTTCAACAAGAGATATTAACACATGCATCTAAATATTTATTTAGCAATACATTTGTTCCATCCTCTTATTGTTGCAGTATCTTATTTAGATTTTGTAGGTATAATTTTCAAAGGTAAGCTGTGTTTTTTGTACAGAATATCAAATAGAATTGTACAAAAAATAAAATAAGTAGGTTAAAATGGATTTTACTGTATGTATGTTTTATTGTCAATAGTTATTATGGAATTTATTATAAATTAAATACTAGAATATTAGATTTTATTAAATGGCATAATCATATAATATAATTTGGGTCATTATGTTGAAGTGATGGCTCAGGCGGCTAAGGCTCTAGGTTGATCTGAGTGACTGGGTATTATTGCCACACCCTGAAATACCCATTTTTAAAATGTTAATGTTTGAGAGATTATAAAACTGTAGAAACTGTTTCCTCTAACCAGTTTGTCATGCATTTCTTTATTCCAATGTTGCAAGTTTATAATACAAGTACATCGTAAAAATTTTAGTATTTTAAAATTGTGATTAATCGAGATTAATCGCACATTGCCTGTGATATTAATTAGATTAAAATGGATTGTTTTGCTCTATAGGACATAGAATTTTAGCAGGATGTAATAATAAGCAAAGCATTACATCACTGCAGCACAGAGCACAATGTACAGTAATAAGAGTTCTACAGCTAATCATTTTAGCCTCTGCAGCGCGAGAGGATTATTTATTTTTTTTAATGTGCCGAGATAAACTGCCTCAAAGAGTTTGCATTCAAAATAAATATTTCAAACATAATGTTCATCTGAGGGCTGAGGCTGAGTGCGTTGGCTCATGGCAATTAAAACGAATGCTTTGAGAACGCTAAATTGAGGCGATGATTTTCATACGTTGTCAGTTTAAATTCACTAAACATATTTTTCATCTCCTGCAAACCTTTTTAAGGTTTTTGAGCAATGCTGCATTAGACTGCCTTCAAAATTTGTAACCTGAGTGTTGCTTTACGGCTGACCTCAGCTTCTTGGAAAGCATTGAGATCCCAGAGGGAATTAATATAGAATGTTCTGAGGCTCTAATTAGTCATATCTGGCCCAGGGCATTCTCTGCATTAAGGATGCTGGGGTTCACTTCAGCTTGTGGTGATATCCATACAGATTTGTGTGTATTGCTGCTGAATCTGTTGCCTTGTGGTAGAGGTCTGCGCGGGACTGTTTTTTTAGTCCCGCTCCCGCCCGCTCCCGCGAGGTTTTATCCCGCACCCGCCCGCTCCCGCTATATATCACTCTTTGTTCACC
>JAQQZS010000019.1:2462160-2473439 GCA_030068045.1 Platyallabes tihoni | reverse complement strand
AGAAAACTAAAGTGTTTTTTGACCTTGCATACATGTAAACCTGTTTTAAGAGACTCATAAAGCAATATTAGCAACCTGTAAAATGGCACAATAGGGGCAATTTAAGAATGTTTGATGGAACTTTTTGTTGTTTAATTTTAATTTTGTCCTTGAAACAAGTTAGTTGCTGTTATCACTTAGGTTATAGCAGCTATTAACAGCCTCTTATTTTTCCCTCTTAAAGTTAATGAAACAAACCAAAAAAAAAAGCAAAGCAATGTGCAAATCACTGCATCTTGAAGACTGTCCCATGTTGGAAAATTTAACATCAAGGATTTACTTTACCAGGTGGCACAGTGGCATATTGGTTAGCACTGTAGTCTCACACCTCCAACCTTGAGGGTTTGAGTCCCACCTTTGGGTCTGTGTGTGGACTGAGCATGTTCTCCTCGTGCTTGGTGGGTGTCTTTCTGGTACTCTGGTTTCCTCCTACAGTCCAAAGACATGCAGATTAGGCCAAGTGGTGTTCTCAAGTTGCACATAGTGTGTGAGTGTGCCCTTGTTGTGCCCTGCGATGGACTGGCACCTCATCCAGGGTGTACTCTGCCTGAAATAGGCTCAATGCCTCCTGCAACCCTGTACAGACCCTGTGCTCTCTCACCTTTGTCTTGAAATTGGTTTACTTCTTTCTTGAGTCCACCGGTTGCCCATTTACATAGTGATTTGTTTGTCCATTTATATTTGTCTTGCTGAGAACCCTTGTTCACATCTTACATACTGTACATTCCTTGTTCAAAAGTATGTATGTAAGCACCTCACCACCTTAACCATATGTGCTGGTCGAACATCTTCTTACAAAGCCATGGCCAAATCAGTTCCAGGTTGGCTACATTCCACTAGACTTTGGGATCATACAGACACTAAATTATTAGCGAGGCAGTGATGTTGGGCCAACAGACTTGGGGTTGAGTCAGAATTGCAATTCATCCCAAAGGTGTTCATTGGGCTTAGGTTCTTCCAATCCAGTCTTGACACCCTATGTCTTCATTGACTTTGCTTTGAACAGGTAAAAGGGTTAGGTTACACACTTGGCTCTAGTAAATCGAAATCATAATGCTGTAAAGTAAAACAACGTTATTTGCAATTGTGTGATTACAATAACAACTCAAATGAATTTTGGTAATGTAGAAAATGTTCAACACTGCATTATATATTATTATTGGATATTTCTTTAATAGATTTTGTATGCTAGATAGCAGGGTATATATAATCATCAAAATATGCCACAATTACAGACAAACAGGCCAGTTATGATAGTAAAAAGTGTAATCAAAAAGCTGCTAGAAGCAATCACATTGAAGTCGCCTGAAACGCAACCAAAAATTATGTCTCGTTTTAACATTTTAATGTAAAAAGGAAGAGAGACTTCAGATCTGGTTTCCTTGGTGGTGGAAATAACCTGGATTCAACCCCTGTGCTGTATGTTTGGACAAGCCTCATTAGCAAGAACTGTCACTTCGCACTGTCATACCACCTTGTGTTGAATTTAGACGGGTGTCATAATTAGTCTTGATGGAAGGTTAAACCTGCACCGCTTTCCTCTTCCCGGTAACATCACATTACTTGCTGTGTGTCGTCTGGAGAATTAATGGCTTGTGCACTTATCTGGGCGAGTCATTTGCACTAAGCTGCTTGGTTTCCCCATTACTGAGAAGATCTTTTCCTGTCCCAAGCACTAATACTCATGTTTATAAAAGTGTCTAAAGTCATAAAGATCGCTTTCAGGCCATTTTGGTCATCTTCAAGCAAACTCTACCCATGAGGCAACTTTTATTTTCACATTATGACAATCGATTTGTCAAAACACTGAATAAACTGAGTTTTATTCATTTCTTTATTAATTTCTCAGCTTTCCATTTCTACGGGCAAATGTGAAGTAATGTTTTATAGGAAGAACATGGAAATAAGAATCTTTCCATTAAGGAAAATAAATAAATAAACAAGCAAACTAAACATTTAAATGAATACCAGAATAATTTGCTCATAAATTCACAATCTAGTTATGGGATCAGTCAAAAGTATTAATCCAAATCTGTAAATTATTGAATTCAGGTGTTTCAATCAGGTCCATTATCCCACATTTAGGGGCAATCTTAATGCTTCAGCATACCAAGACATCTTGGACATGTTTCTGCTATACCACAGCTATTTAACAGAAACTACTTTTTAATAGTTAAAGAATGATACATTTTACATTATATCCATTTTAATTACATTACTGTTATACGTTTGCAAGGCAAGCTGGTTCCTGAACAGTGGCGGCCGATCAAAAAGGGACGCTGGGGCGCCGCCCCCTTAAAGTTAGGCAGAGACGAATGCTACTTTAACATGTAATTATTTAACATAATAATTATTTATTTTAATAATGAAATAAAGTCAATTAGTCACAATATTCCGCTGTATTTCTTAATATAATTTATTTACCAAAAGATATATATATCTAAACTGTACCCCCCCCCCCCCCCAAAATTTTTTTGCACCAGCCGCCACTGAATCACTTATTTCCTTTGGTTTTTCCTCACTTATAAGCTGATGATTTGCTAAAAAATGAATCAACATCTTTTGACCCATTAGAATTGAGAATTCAACAGCACATAACCATGTGTGTCCATATATATTTAAGCAGTATCACCCTCGGGGTCATGGTGCTGTGCTGTTCAGTACAACAACACAACCTTGAGTGTGATATTGCTTTTATACACCAGTACACAAATCAGGATTTGTTTGTTTATTTAACCAGTTATTTTGCTCCACCAACACATGTCCTTCCATGACTGGCGGAACTAACTAACCGTGACCGACAGTAGGTGAAAGTAGATTTTAATTCTTACTTATACTATGTAGCCAAAAGTTGAGAAGAATAATCCATGGAGGTGGTGGACAGTCCTAAGAAACTTGTGAGATTTACTTTGTATTTCCACTTATTCCTCTTTAGAATATCAGTTAACTTCTGGGTTCTGGGGTATAAATGAACATGAATTTGACATGGTTACGGACACCATGCTTTTTAAGCTTTTACTATAAATATGTATAATTCAAGAAGAAATATGGATCATTTGAATTGTAAATGATCATTGTTTGAAGCGAGACAGTATAACACTGAAAATGGACATTTTGGGGGCACATATAAAATCATCTCTCCAAATGGCTGAAGTTAGCAACTTGAGATTTTAGGGAAGCAAGATTGGTCACTTCCATGTTGCATTCAGAAGTAGATTCTTTGGCCACACACATTTTCTGTATTGTATGTATACCACATACCAAAAAAATTAAATCAACACCAATACTGTGTTTCGGCCAATAGTTAAATGCTCCAGTGCTGTTATGCTCTAATATTATCATTTATGGAAATCCTCTCGTCCAATCAGATTACTTGTCGGAACTGAATGTGGTATAACATACTTTATCATTACCTGGGAATTTTTCTTTAAGTTATTTTAACTAATGTTAAACACAACATCCTCTATTGGATACATATAGCATGTTTGGTTGAATTAATACACTTGCATGATTGATGCAGATTGGACCAAAAAGATGAAACTGAAACAGGTTTTCAGGAAATTTATGATTTTTTAAAATCTCCATAGTAGCTGAATCATCAACGGTAGTAAAATGTAATGTAGTAAAATTGATTAAATTAAATTTGTCTGATAAACACCTCTGATTAACCTGAAAATATTCCTTTTGATGCAAAAAAGAAATACTAACCGATCTTTTCTCACATCTTTCTTTATATTTCACTATTTGAATACATTCTGCACAAAATAAGTTATGATTTGGCATAAAATACAACGGTCGCGAGATACTAGACTACAGAGAGCTGTAAAAAACCCTTTCAAGCAAGCTTTTATTGTCTAGGGCATTGTAAAACTTCACAATAATTCATTCTCCATGGTAAAAAAAAACTAAAAATCTGCAGCGTTGTGCAAACAAGAGTAAAGAGTGAAGAACTCATACATGTGACACTGGAGACAAATGAAACCCTATCATGAGAGATTTTACAGCTCTGAATGTACAAAGCATTTCACCCATGAAGAAAGCAGCACTTCAGCAGATTATTATTAAATAAGATGGAAATCTGCCATGAAATGAAAAGCCAGAGGGATTGTGACAATCTGCTGCTTCCTGTTTGGAACAATTCTTAACACAGACGCTTTACGAGATGTCCGCGCTTGCCGAGGCTCATCGAGGTCGTTCGTTTTAGACGGAAGCTTAAAAACCACGTGCTCTACATTCTACAGTTATTTCCATGGATCTTGGACCTCGCTGAAAAAAGCTATCGTATTTTCTCTTGTTTATATGTGGACATCAGCCAAAATCGATTGGTCAAAAGATTGCACATAGACAACTATACAATTGCATGACTCCACCTAAAATGTATTAAATTACAGTACTTAATTAATCCAAACAAGAAATTGTAATTTTTTTTTGCATATCCGAGTTAGGAGTCAGACCACAAGGATACAGGGCCCCTGCAGCAAATAGGGTCAAACGCCATGTACAAGGGCAGAACGGTGGCCATTTAGCAGTGCTGGGACTCGAACCCCCGACCTTCTGATCCATAGCCCAGTAACGTGTACAGCCTTAACCACTTGCATTACCACTGTCCCATGTTGAAAGCGTCTGCGATTGCTGTGGAAATAAGTGTGTTTCTTTGTGTTATGAATGTGTGTTGAAGCCCGTTTATGTTTTGTCTCATGATATGAAGTCTTCGTCACATTGACATACTGTACAGTGCAATGGAATCATTTTCTTACATATACAAGGTAGAAAGCTTGAATCAGGTGCCTGTCTGCTCCAGTCTGCCCCTATCCTCCCTGGAGGATACAGGGTTAAAGGGCTCATTTAGGGGCCCGTTAGTGGCAACTTGGTGAAGCTGGAGCTTGAACCACCAGCCTTCTTACATTACATACATTTAGGCATTCGGCGACGCCCTTATCAAGAGCGACTTACATTTTTCTCACTTTATACATCTGAGCATAAGGTTAAGGCCATTAAGGGCCCAACAGTTGCAACTTGGGATTTTAACCTGGGACCTTCAGAACCGTAGTCCATTGCTTTAACCACTGAGCTACCCCTGACCCCAGCCTTCTGATGAGTAACTATATACTGTGTGTGTGTGTGTATACACTGTGTATATATAATTAGCATTTTGGTTTACAATCTTTTCCATGTGGAAGGAAAAGGCTCAGGTTCAATTTCAACCCAATGCCCAAACCTCAGCCAATGGATGCAGTGCCGGTCCACTGTGGTGACCCTGCAACATGAGAATAGCAGAAAGACTATCAACATTATATATACCTTCTGCACCTTCTGTACATTAATCACTCTCACCACTGTACATGTACTTTGCACATTGACAATAAAGTATCGAATCAAATCTAACCCATTGAATGGTGATTGCCACAATATTTTGTATTGCCCTGATCGAAACGCAGCTTCAAAAGACTTTAAAGCTTAAAGAGTTACAAATGTAACTGAACATGTACTGTTCAGTTACACAAGATGAACTGACAGTCGGCGGTCTAACAGCAAGCTGTGGATTTTAAAAAACAATCAACAAAAAATAAAACAAAAAGAAACTCACTGGCTAGCAATTTTTAACTTACTAGCATTACCTACACCTAACCTACATTAACAATTTCAATATACACCAGTTGGTCTAAAACCAGTAAATTGTTTACTTAAAACAGTCGATTATTCATTTTCAACTTAACTTGGAGGAAAATAAAACATGCCCATTGCGCTTGGTGGGTTGTGGTCAATGGTGTGATCGACCCTTTGGTTAATCCTGCCTTGCCGAACTGTGAATGTAAATGTCAGAGTTTTAGAATTTCCCCAGCTGAAATCTCAATCCTTCAAGATCCAAAGCCTCAAGACAGCTCTTCACCTGAAAGGAACCAAATAATACCCAGCTCCCATGTTGGCACTGTACTATGATGGTATTGAGATCTTTCAGGATGTGTGTTATATAAAAGCACAGATGGTAGTCTCTGCAGAAACACAGGTGTCTTATCATGCAGTGTTCCCTGGCAAAAGCTCTTCAAGGTGTATTTGTCTTTGCCTCTCTAAGGACCGCTCACAGTATCTGCATACAAATTGGGCTTTTGTTTCAAATTTGTTAATTAAAACCAGAAAGAAAAAAAAAAAGAAAAAAGACATCTGCATCACAGTGTTAAAGCAGCGTGTAGTGGGCGACTGGATTTCCAACAGAGGCATTCAATCAGGCTCGCAATCAATATGAACTCATCCTGAAACGTTTCAATCAGAAGCAATTTATCCCATTGTGTGCTTTTATACCTGTTCGAATCCTAAACGTGAAGGCCCAGGTTTGCTGCGGCATTCATCACAGGCCTATATGATGTGATGAAGGGAAAAGAAGCAGCCATGGCTGGGTCAATGAGGTGAAAGGAAGTGTGTGAGAGAGAAATGCCTCCTGCTAGAGAGAGATAAAAAATGGCTGTGGCATCGACAATAGGACTTTTATGTCTTTGAGCGAGGCGTTTAACCAGCAATCTGCTCGGGTGAATATCAGGGACAAATGAACAAGAATAATAAAATTATCTCTCCGTGTAAATATGGTGAAAAAGAACAAAGCTGTTCAGCAAATGTGAAGGAAATTGAGCACCATATAAACAAGCGTTTACACTGCTGATAGGAGGCGTGAGGAGGAGAAGCTATTATACCTGAAGAGAGGCAAAGTGGGACTGAAAAACAATAATCACTGCCTTTGTTGTAAATAAGTGTTTCTTTTTTCTCCATGTGATATAGAAAGACTCTGTAGCTCTGTTCAACAAACGTATTGGCTAAAGCAATTTTTTTTTTGCTAGATCCCTATTTGGTGTTGTGTCAGTGCTGAAACACAATAATATTACCATGATATTTTTGATATGTACAATATGAACAAAAGTATTTTGCCAAATCTGTTAATTATTGAATTCAAGTGTTTCAATCAATCAGACCCCTAATCCCCAGTGAAGGACAATCTTAATGCTTGAGCATACCAGGACATCTTGGACAATGCTATACTTCTATGCAACTTTGTGGCAACAGTTTGGGGAAGGCCCTTTTGCCCCAGTGCACAAAGCAAGGACTATAACGACATGGTTTGATGAGTTTGGTGTGGAAGAACCTGACCTCAACCCCATCGAGCACTTTTGGGATGAACTGGAACTCGGATTGTGAGTCAGACCTTCTTGTCCAAAATCAGTGCCTGACCTCATAAATGCGCTACAGAATGAATGGGCACGAATTCCCATAGAACGTCTTGTGGACGGCCTTCCAAGAAGAGTGGAAGTTCTTATAGTTGCAAAAGGAAAGGGTGACTGACTCCATATTTAAGTATATGTATTTGGATGATTTACAATGTCATTGCAGGTTTGGGCAAATACATTGACAGATTACAAAAAAAGGCAGTAACATGCTATATAAGCATTTATCCCAGTTTTAGACAAATTTGATTAGATTAGGTATATAATGCTTGCTGCATTGTGTATACTATGACAATCCAAGTTGTGTATTTATGATGACTTGGATTGCGTGTACATCTGGGAGCCATTCAAAACTTGTCTACATACTTTTTTGTGCAAATGTTTAGTGCCGATATAGCATCATGAGTCCCAAGAATGTTTGCTAGAAGGGTAGCAAGAAGAAGTAAGCCACTTTCAGTTTGGTTTTTAAAGCAGCTGCTGCCAAGGGGAATCATAAATTAGGGTTAAATTTCTATTAATTTCATATTTTACTTCATTTACATGTCTCCTCTAATGGTTTTAATTGTTTTTTACTTGCAAAAATATGATTATAGTCTTGGAAATTGGTAGTATTGGTAATATTCTTGGGTGGCTGGAACAGATTATCAGCATTTACATTATTTCCTATAAAACAATGCATTTTACAATAAAGAATTTTACCTTAGAAACTCGCCTCTGGAATGGATTCAACTTGTATGCTGAAGTACTGCTGTATTACATTAGCTACATAACTAAAATTCTAGTAACTTTAATCTAGTAACAAATCAAATTGTGAAATATAGTAAGATGATTTAAGGTTTCACAGTCATAAGAGACGAATGGACTTCAGGATGCTAACAGTAACTAATACCAGCACCCTGTTGTTGACTGCTTTCCTATAAAAGCACAGCATGTTGTTTTATTCCTTACATAATGTCCATTACCTAAATTATTCTATATCATATAAAAGTACACAGATAATAGCTTTACAAAAATGCCACTAGTTTAGTATCTTATCATATTAATTAGCCTTACAATGCATCCCATAAAGCGTACTTAAGTGCACATTCATACTCCCTACAGTCGAGCCCGCTCTGAGGTGAGCTGAGGTGATGTATTGCCACTTTAACATGGAAAATGGATTAATTTCATGGTGTTCAAAGCTAGGACCCAGCAGAGTTAAGTAGGGGGGTTGAAAAGTCTGACTAAGCCATTTTCACAGAATGGTTATGGCCCAGGAAGCATTTATGTCATGGTGAAAGTATTGTAATTACTAGTTTCCAACTCTTAGTCAAAATTTGGAAAACTTTATGAAGGCCGCAGGATCTCTGACCAAGTAGGAAAAACATGGACGCGGAATTGTCACGTCTGCTGACCACTTGGACAACTGAAATTACTAGCTACAAATTACAATTCTCAAGAAATGTCATGTTTTTTCTGACTGTACAGCATTATAAAAAAAAGTACAGGAAATTGAATTTTTGACAGAAGGTACTGTGGCTGTTTAATAGTGTGCAGTGTTCAACTTTCTGTCACTGCCTCATTGAAAAACATTGAATTTCCCGGATTATCCAACTGAGCCCCTGCTCTTAAAATGGGTAATGCGTTGTTAATAAACTTCCTTTGGAAAAAATTATGCTAATATTCTATTTTTAATGCACTGAATAAATAAAGTGTTACGATGTTGAGATGTGTGAGGTGATGATTAAATTAAGTTGGACTTCACTTAATGCAAGACCTTTAAACTAATGCCAGGCTTGAAATGTTCTCCTACAGACAAATCATTTTGCTTATTCCGTGCAATTATTTCTTAAAGGAAGCAAAATTAGTTCACAACAGCGGTGCAAGACAATTTTGTGGATTACGTAACTAAAGTAGCACTCTTTGAGGCACCCTTTGACTGTCATTGAAAAAGCTTTCTGTGGGTGGTAGAGCAATTTCTACTTAAACTATGTATTCTTCTCACAGAGGCTACTTTTGAATCCCAAGACCAGAGGAACAAACCATGAAATTATGTACATTTTAGATATCATTGGTTTTTTTTCTACTTAAAACATTCAGACATTTTCAGGTCTGAATGTTTCTTTGATCTTTAAAATGATTAGAATTTATCAAACCTGTGACTTACTGGTTAGAAACTCCTTGTGATCTTCATACAAAAACCATTAAGGGATTATACAAAAAAATGACATCACAGGGTTAAGTGAAGCACTTTCGAGGAATCTAAGAACCATTTCCCAAGAGTATACTGTATGTATATAAGTATATACAGTACTGTATGTACTGTACAATACATCCTAGCCATAGGTCCATTGTAGCACCTGTGTTGTATCAGTAGGGTTTCAAGACAGAAACTTTCTAAAACAAGGTTTTGTTTGGTGTTTTTTTTAAAAGGTTGTTTCTATAACTGTTCTACTGTCAGGGGCGCTAAACGTGAGACAATAGCGAGGTCGAGAAGAACAAAACGTGGTCGGTAACAGGTAGTCAGGGCATGGAAGAAACGCTGGAGAATTGGGCTGTGAAAGGCACACAATAATCTGGCGACGTGGCGGTGTCAGAGCGTGGTTTAAATAGGTATGGGCTGATTACTGATAGCGTCCAGGTGTGCAGAGAGGAGGGGCGGTGCGATGCGAGAGTGATTGAGAAACATGGAGCAGGAGTGCTTAAATGATCATGACGGGGCTGTGGCTTGGCATGTCGTGACATCTACATGAAATCGGAAAAGGAAACCATAAAAAAAACATTTGAGATATAAATTGCATATCTGCATTATTTGAACAGTCTGATAATTATAACCGTCTTATAATTTAACCCATGAATATAAAAAGTCTGTTGCTGTTTGGCCAAGTTTGATAATCAGGTCTACACTAAACCATTTGAGTTTCTTAGCTACCCTTCTTAAACAACTGTTATAGGTTTATAGAGAAAATCTACACTAGAGTTTCCTTATCAGAAAAAGTTTCAATTGAAACCATTTTACAAAGCTAAAGAACATTGTCTATGTAAATGAACACTGCTGCTATATGAACTATATGAACACATAGTGTCTGCTAGCCAAAGATTTAGGGTCATTTAGGGAACCTCTGTTGTGGTGATGGGATTATCTGGAGGAACACCCTGGTGGACATCATGAAGCTGTTTTAGATGTAAATTGTAAAAACAAACAGACAATGTAATTAATTTAAAAGTAATTTTTACTTGAATCTAAAGAATAACTCATCAATCTTGACAATTGCCATAATTTACCATTATTTACAGAAGATTTCACTTTAGACTGCTCAAGGATTTCTAGTTTATTGAATAGGTGAACTTTAAAACATTTAAAGCTAATTTTAGATACTAAGAACTCTAGAACCCTAAAGTTGGATGACAATTGAAATTTCTCATTCACCCTTGAGATGACATAGTACTTGAAAGTTAGAATTATGTTGACAAAATGACATTGAGGTAGTGTTGAATGAACAAAAATGTCAACCTTTGTTTGGAGCATTTATGCCGATTAAAATCCAGTATCTCAAAATCTGACTGCATCCGACCAGAGTTTGGGACGGATAAAACAGCTTCCCACTCACAATTGTGTCTCATGTCATGCATCTCTGTGTTGTAATGTCTTTCAAAACTATTAGTGGTAATATTGGTATTTGTACTTCTCATTGTTATGTATGCAGATTGACAAACTTCAACAGCATGTTCCCTAGTGGTTCAGTGGTTGGTTTTGAAGTCACCCAAAGAACTTCTTTGTTTGGCAATACAAGAGTGTTGTGCAGTCTCGCGTAATCGTAAAATGTATTGCTTTAGAAAGGATCCTATTTTAGCTCTTTGCTAAGTGGATTCTTCCTAGAATTCCTAGAAGTGTACTGCAGAACAGTAGCTCTACATAATCCTTGCTGTACTGTGAAAATGTGTTTGCCTTTAACACTAGAAGTCCCAGAGGGCAGCCATTTGGCTTTTCTACCTATAAAACCCGCCGGACAGCCGAATGGCTGGAAGGCTTTTAGCTAATATCCTTAA
>JAQQZS010000019.1:2447959-2462060 GCA_030068045.1 Platyallabes tihoni | reverse complement strand
GTTTTGAAATCCCCAGTATTGTTGTAGAATGTAGAAAATAAATCACTAAACAAAAAGAAAGAAATTTGCAAGTGACCACAAACTTTTGAACATTAGTGTATATTGGATCAGAGTACATGGACCAGCCTTTACTTCCCATGTGCATCAGTGAGCCTTGACCCTGTCGCCAGTTGACCGGTTTTAATTCCTTTCATCACTTTTGGTATGTCCTGCAGATGATTAACATCCCGCAAGTACTGAAGTTTTGGAGTTTCTCTGAACCCGTCCTCTAGCCATCACAATCTGGCCCTTGTCAAATTCACTTAAATCCTTATGTTTGGCCATTCTTTCTGTTTCCAACATATCAACTTCAGGGACAAAATGATCACATGCCGCCTAATACTGTACATCCCACCCACTTCCAGGTGCCATTGGCACAAGATATTGCAACTGTAGCTACCGTGACTAGGACCAAATTGTGGACCAAATTGTGGACCAAATTCTCGTTTGCGGGACCAGATTTTGGACCAAATTGTGACTAGGACCAAATTGTGACTAGACGGCTGGAACAGAGTAACTCCAATACTACAGTGATCCAAGGAAGTAACTGTGAACTGGCGACAGGGTCATGGGTGGCTAAAGCTCATGTAGGCGCATGTAATATTCAAATTTTCTGAGATCGTGGATTTGGGGTTTTTATGAGTTGTATGCCATAATCATGTCATTTATGACAAATCTCACACACACACATTATTATACATACTACTCGTATTATTATAATAATAAAAATAATTATTATTTAATAATAAGTATTTGTCAGTTGATGTCAACTGTTAAAGGAAATTGTCAATTATGCAAATATCCAAAGATATGTTTGAGAGAAGGCAGAAACTATAGAAGTAGCCACATCAACAATTTCCTACATTCTAAAAAATAAATAAATAATTAACACGTTGGTGAACTCAGCAACTCGGCTCACCGTTTTTTTTGTTGGTGAAGAAAAACTCATTCATAACATTTAGATAAGTCAAGAATCCTAGTTCCAAATTTAGTCAAATGCTGGAAAACTGATAGGACAGTGCCTCACAGTACAGATGGATAGCAAAGAAATGTCATTTTTTTCTTTTAAAGGGCTCCCTGATAGGAACCTGACTGAGCTTTTTTTTTTTGAGCTGTGGGACTCGAAGTTAAAGGGTGGCAAACCATCTCAAGGAAGGAATCACAGGAACTGAAACTTGCACTTTACCTTTAAAAAAAGTAAAATAAATCCTGACAGATAAGTGTTTCCGTTTATGCGTGCAGGTGCTGTGTTTGTGTGTGTGTGTGTTTGCGTATGTGAGTGAAGTAACACACATACACAAACACACACACACACACACACACACATTAATGGAAAGACTGTTTTGTCGGAAAAATTAGCAAGGAACATCGTTAATGACACTCGCGTGAGTGTATACTAACAGAATCACTTCTGTATAGTAAAAATAAAAAACAAATGAACCTGCAATTTACCTTTGAAAAGAATTGTGTTTTTGTGTAGAGCAGAGAGTGTGTGTGTGTGTGTGTCTGAAGCCGAGAGGGAGTTGGGGTGGGTGTATAGGGCGAGTGTGTGTGTGTGAAAGGGCATGGTGTCAAATTATGCGCGAGCACACATAACGACAGAGAGGGAGAAAATGGATCTTTAACCTCTCTAATGCGACTTTCTTTTGATTTACACACGCGTTCACACGCGTGTTATAATAAACAGTATACACACGCATACAAACACAAAACAAAATATGTTTTACACGCACACGTGTGGTCACAGTGTTATAGTAAACAGTACACGCGTGCACGGATGTTGATTATTCCAGTCAGAGACGAGCACTAAGACCCAGCAGGGGAGACGATTACCCACAATTCTGCAGCACAAGAGAGAGAAAAAACATTGGCTCAGCTCTGATCACGTGACGTTTGCCGTCAAAACAAGAAGTGCATGTGTGATACATGATACTCGGTACTTGTAAACCAAACTTGTTCTTGTAAACTTGTTCATTTTTCAAGTCAAAATTTATTAAAAATCGTTGCTCGTCTTGCTGAACACTCGTAAACCGCATTACTCACAATCCGAAGTTCCATTGTGTGTGTGTGTGTGTGTATAAAAAAAAAAAAACTCACTTCGTCCCAACTCAATTTGTCTCAAGAATGTAACAAGGAGAGCAGCGAGAAGAAAACGGAACCATTTTGAGTTTGGTTTTTAAAGCAGCCGGTGCCAAAAGTAATCATAAATGTCTTTTCTAAATGTTTTTGATTATTTTTATATACAAAAATATGATTATAGTCTTGGAAATTGGTAATATTGGTAATATTTTTGGGTGGCTGGAACAGGTTATCTGCATTTACGTTATTTCCTATAAAACAATTTTGCAATACAACATTTTGCCTTAGATACTCGCCTCTGGAATGGATTCAATTTGTATGCCGAGGTACTGCTGTATTACATTAGCTACATAACTAAAATTCTAGTTACTTTAATCTAGTAACAAATCAAATTGTGAAATATAGTATCAAGATGATTTAAGGTTTCACAGTCATAAGAGACGAATGGACTTCAGGATGCTAACAGTAACTAATCCCTTTCCTATAAAAGCACAGCATGTTGTTTTATTCCTTACATAATGTCCATTCATAATATACATTTCACAAATAGAAAAACACAATTCACCGATGTACAACTGTGTACAAAATTTTTGAATGTTTAAAATTCATGAGTGTATTATGGATTGTGAATGTGAAAATCATCTTTCATGCGTGAATATCCCTGGATTTGTGTGTCTGTATTTTTGAGACTTTAACCAATCAGACGTGACCTCACCATTCAACCAATCACAGCCCTCCAGGAGTGCAGCACTCAAGTAGCTCAGCTTTTGCGCAATCTGAGTTAATTACAATGGAAATGACGTTTTACCCAAATTTTTACTTAAACCAAGAACAGGATGCATGTGTAAGTTATTACTTTTTTTCATAATGTTTCATTAATGAACTTTGCTAAAAATAACACAGCTAACCACTTTATTATCTTTGTAAACACTTCCCCCTCATTACATGTTTGTGACAGTTTTTCATTTTCAAATAAAACAATGCAAACACTCAGCAAAGTAAAAATAGCATGTGACTGACTATTGTCTTTACAATTTGAGTGGTGAATTGATCATTTATTATGAATTTCTAAACTGGTGAAAACTATAGCAACTGTCAGTGTACACATACGAACATATAGTAGACCTATGGACCTGACTGAATATGGGGTAACTATGTAGCAGATGGACTATTAGAAGACCATATTAGGTTTCTCTCCGTGAAGCCAAGAACGAGCTACAGCAGAGACATGCTTACCCAAACTTGACTGCTGAAAAATGTGAACCCAGTGCCTGGTCTTTATCCAGTTCAATTCCAGTTGCAACCAATCTGCCTGATCAGCAGTTTCTGAAAAATACCCAAACCAGTCCATCTGGAATTAACAGCAATGCCGCAATCTCATTTGGTCATGAGCTCACATTTTCCCTCTTTCTGATGTTTGGTGTGAGCACTAATTGAAACTCTTGACATGATTGTACACTTTGCACTGCTGCCACATGATCATGTGATTTGATAATTGATGATCATTAATGAGCAGGTGTACAGGTGTATACAGGTTTCTATAAATAATTTATGCAGGTCATTTGTGCTAGACTTCCATTATCATCGTCACTCTTGCATTCAAACCACTCTCAAGGCATCTAAAACCAACCTGGGTACATTCAGTTATTAAGGATTTCACCTCATGTATGCAGTTAATGGTTAATTGCATCACCAGCTTCCAGTTTAGCCTTAAAGCTCTCTCATTAAAATATCAAAACCCTGCTGTAAATTCAGCTCATTTGCATCTGGCTTGATTAATTCAGCACCACGGACCACTCTTAAGAGGCTGCCGGTCTCTCCTAAACCGGTTTGCTCATTAGTCTTTTAGGAAACAGTGTATTAGGATAACATATGTACATGAGTTGTCTAATGAGCTGAGGAACGTGAACCGGCAGGCACAGGTCACTGTGCTTTTGTTATCGGTGTTTCACGTTCATTTGGGAAAATTGAAAAGCACAGCAGCAGATGATTCTCTTTTTGACTTAATTAAGACAGTATTCATTGAAAATGTCCAAGTTTATGCCCATGATATGTACACTGGCCAAAAGCTTTTGGACCCCTGACTATGACATTCTTAGAACCTTATTACAGATTAATTTCTCTATTTAATCCGCAGCTACACTAATGAACTTATCTCAGCATTTCACTAGTGCTCGGAAACCATCAAGGTAGAAAGTTTTCTCGTTACGCCGGAGCCATGATTGCACTCCCTTCTTCACATCTGAAACACTGGCCTCCCAGGAACTCCTTTAACAGTCCAAAAATGTGGTAATGGTTGTTGTGAGGTCAAGATTTTACGAGAGATTTTGCAATAACTCCCAGCAGAGTTCTTGTCACATGCAAGTGGTTAGGAAGCTGCAAATTGGCGAGTGGAAGGGTCAGGCGTTCCACTCGCCGAATGTTCATGTGAACGACTGAAGTTGGCTCCGAACAACCTCGACCGGGATCGTCATTAATGAACGTATTGCCTTCTTTAAAAAGTTTGCACCAGTCAAATGTTTTACTTCAGTTAAGAGCCTCATCACCGTACTGGGCTCGAAGTCTTCTGTTAATGTTTTACTCCTTCATTCGTGAGAAATTTCCCAGAAAAGTCCCAGTTTGACTTGAACGACCCTCAAATTTTTTTCTCATATATAACAATAGAATATATCAGTTTTGATGTACAGTATTAGGAATGTCCAATATTCTTGTGTTCAGCATGTACACAAAACATTTGCTAAAATGTATACTCTTATATAACATTTTGGCTATGGATTCAGACTTTTAAATCACCCTGTTTAAACGTCTTTAAAAAAAAAAGAAGAGAAACACAATAAGGACTACTTCCTAGAATTTTTCCTACCATTGGTGCACCATGTTCTCCCATCCTCACTCTCTCTCTCTCTCTCTCTCTCTATATATATATATATACACATCATCCACTCACTTTTATTTAGACATATTATGCCCTCAAACTCATGTACAACACAGATGATATACTGAATGTAATCATGTGACAAATTGCAGGGACCCCCACAGTTATCCACATCTCAGTTTTCCACACCCAGCACCCTTGTGGTCAATTTGAAGGGCATATTAGGCCACTTCATCACCTTGTCTGCCACTGCAAGGCCACCCTTGAGATCACTTTGTCACATTTCATCTACTGTAATGGTGCCATACGTGTCCATTTCACATCGCGTCCATGTTTTGACTCGTAGATCAACATTATGGGTCGAAACTGCACATGTGAGCTCCAGGGATGATGTGAAAAGTTTCAAGTGAAAAAGTTATGACTTATGTAATGAAAGGTATGTGCAAAGTAAGAAATTTCAGATGTGTGCAAAGTGTGTTGTGGTGAATCATGTGATTAATAGGATGCAGATGTAATGGATGTTCATGTGTCATGGAACGGGAGGGTCGAGTTGCGTTTCAAACCTATAGGTGGCAGAAGACCCCCTTCCAAATTCTGCCTTTCATACCAGCCCTGACTTGATTTGGGTTTTCAGAAAAGAAAAAAAAAAGTTTACCAAACACATAAGCGGCTGCATGCTGCACACACGGATCAGACTTTTTTTTTTTTTTTTAAGGCTCCGGATGCATGCCCACTCCACTCTGTTCATTGATGGACGAGTCCTCTCTCTTCGCCTCATGCGTGCAGCAAATCACTGCTTCCTCTCTGGACTCTCAGTTGTTTTCCTTCACAGCGCTCTTGATAAGACAGGACAGATGCTCACTGGGGACTTTTCCTCCATTCTGAAGTCCGGTGCTCTTCTATACATGAGGGTCAAATGCCAGGGATCATGGGATGTCTTATAGTCGTGTGAAAGGTAAGCGGGCATCCCTGACTCAGGCTGAGCTCTCATCAGGACCACAGAATCATGCATCATGCACAGCCGAAATGTGAAATTTGTATCCTCTTCTTAAAGGGATTTATTATGAATCAGATAGCATGAACCTGTAAATCAGTAAAACTTGGTAGAAATTTATTTTAAACATACAGTACTATTTAAAAGTTTTGGCACACCTTCTAATTTAATAGATTTTCTTTAGTGTTTTTAATTTTCTACATTCTAGAACAATTATGGAGATTTTAAAACTATGAAATTACATATATGGAATTATGCAATTAATTAAAAAACAACCTCAACAACAATTAATCTAACAATCATTATGTTAAGACATGAAGGTCATTCTGGAATAGTTCTTAGAAGAACAGTATTGTGTCAAGTGCATTTGCGAAACCCGTCAAGCTCTCATGAAGACCTTCCCAGGAAAGAAAGACCAAAACTTACCTCTGTTGCAGAGTAGACGTTCATTTAGAGTCACCAGCCTCAGAAATCACCAATTAACAAACAGCACCTCAGATTATAGCCAGTATAAAGACTTTACAGAACATGAGTAGCAGATATACATCTCAATATCAACCGTTCAAAGGAGATTATTGTGTATTTTCGATACCTTCAGTATTGTTTTACAGTGTAGATAGAAATAAAAAAACAGGAAAGACCATGGAGTTAGAAGAGGTGTCCAAACGTTTGACTGGTAGTTAACATTAGAGTGAAATTAACTCAAGAAAATGAGAACCTTTTTCCAAAGGTGAACTAAACCATCCTGCTTATTAGGAAACACCTGCACATTGATGCAGATATCTAATCAACCAATCATATAGGAGAAGCACAATGCATAAAATCATGTATGCTTTGGTTCACCTTCAAATCAAACTTCAGAATACGGTCAGACAAAATGTGATCGAGGCAAGGGTTGTTCCTGCCAGATGGGCTGGTTTGAGTTTTACTGAAACGAATGATCTTCTGGACATGCAACAGACTACAGAGATTATGCAGGAATTTGACAAAACAAACAAACAAAAAAATACCTGTGAGTGGAGAGTTGAGGGGGGAAAAAATCTTGTTAGTGGAGAGTCTACAGGCTAAAACACTCAATGAAGCATTCTTTACAGGCATGGTGAGTAGAAAAGCATCTCAGAAAGATGCTGAGACTTGAAGAACCATGAAGAACCACACCAGCAGAACCATATGCCAAGGACAATAACCTGAAGCAATTACAGGTAAAGACTGACATAAACTGGATGAAATAGATCAGGTGATAGTTTCCCCTAATGTTTAGCCGTCCAATTTGGGTGAACTTTGCCCATGATAGCCTCCTGTTTTTGGCTGGATGCAGTGGAACCCAATGTCGTCGTCTTCTTTTGTAGCCCATATGAAATTCTATCATAGCACACAGTTTTGTACAATATACATACTATAGTATCATACTATGGAACATGTACAAGAATACTGTCAAAAATAGGATATACATGTTTACATACAATAATGGTCATATTTATATGGTGCCATTTTACCTGTCCAAAGTTTAATTACAAATACTTTGGAGAATACCATGCTTCCACAATGGTTACATCTAATATGGGTTGCCTGTACTATACCATACCAGTACAATACCTAGTACTAACATATCTAATATGATACTATATCAACCCATCCATAACACTTAGAATTAAATCAATTTAAAGTTCTGCCAACGCATATACAAAAAAAAACACCTCCACTTTGTGAGCACAAAATAATATAAAATTTACCCCAATAATGTAATAAAAATGTATAATTTGTTTTATTCATGAATTGTCCCAGAACAAAATGAACCGTTCAATTAATTCAAATAATTTGCTTTGTTTTGTGTGAAAATCTCGAATTTGTTTTTGTCGTATATACTGTACTGAACCACTGAATCCAGTGTACAATCCTGCATGTAACTTTTCCATTAACATAAACACACATGAATTTATAATTTATTTTTAATTAAATGCAATAATATGAAAACACACCCATGTTTGCAGTTCTGCAATTTCACATCTAAACAGTCACATTCTCGACAAAATCCATTTGTAGATGGCAGGTATCATGTCCTGTAACTTTAATTGACATTCATGTCTGACTGGGCAGCTTATATGGCATGATTATAAAATGTAAAATTAAAGTAAACAAAATCATAACTGATGCTTAAGA
Organism: Platyallabes tihoni; assembly: GCA_030068045.1. NCBI lineage: Eukaryota > Metazoa > Chordata > Actinopteri > Siluriformes > Clariidae > Platyallabes > Platyallabes tihoni. Next base: position 2,453,913 of record JAQQZS010000019.1, on the reverse strand, counting down.
GAGCTGGACTATTTATTATAATGACTTTAAAAAGGTGTCTCTGACTCACGCTTCATCCTGGGTCCAGATCCTATCCTGGGACACTTAATGTGAGACTGGTATACACAGGGCACCAAGCACACTCGTTCACTCCTAGGGGCAATTTATCAGAGCTGGTCTACGTATTGGAAGTGTTCATGAGAAAATGTAATTCCTGATCATTAATATTAAACTTTATCCTTAAATGAGAGATAGGCATTAACATACTGTATGTAGAATGTGTAGCTTCATCTAAATCGGATTAAAAAATGCAGCTCATTTGTCTTTGATTATTCTGCTGTCTGTTTGCAGTTTTAATGATTTTGCTTAGTATCATAGTTCAGGAAAAGTGTTTTCTCAGTGTTTTATGTTTGTTTGTGTCTGAATGATTGAAGTTCTACCCTTGCAACCAGTTCGCCTTGTTAATCCGATAGCAAGCAACAATAAAACCAGCGATTAGAATTTCAGCTGATTTATTTATTATTTTTTTTTATTGTAAAAATACCAGGACTTTTTCTCCTGGTAAAAGAGATGTTTTTTGGATGTTGGATGTTTTTTTTCTTCTTTTTTATATACGTAATTTACATGGTGGATGGGCCAATACAGTCCCTCAAATATTATATCATAATGACTCTTTAAAATTACTGTTTATAAAACATGTTATTCTGATCGAACAATCTAATTGGTTGAGAGGGTTGTAATAATAGACAGTAACAGCACTGGGACATTTGGTTGTGTGTATCACTAGGGGTCCCAGGTGTTCTAATAATCGATCATTACACTAACATTCGCAAACAGGGGTGAAGGTAAGCCAGTATTGAGGAGAGAGCAGCTGCTTGCCAAAACCCACATTCAAAACCAGTCAAAAGCACTTTCAGCAAGAAAACACATTTGATAACATTATCTTAAATTAGATAGCTTAAGCAATTGCTTCTAAGATGTTCTTAACTGCCTCTAAACTGTCATTGTTGGTTTATTTATGACTACACAGCCTAACACAAGGCTGATCCTTAAATCATTCTCTAACTTCTATTCAAGGGCACTACTTGGTGTGTAAGACAATGGATTGTACACCCAACATAGCGCACTGGCTTTTTCTTTAATGCTATTTTGGATTTAACCCCAGAAACCAAAAGTTAACAGAGCTAAGTTAAGCGGAATAAGTGAAAATATAAAGAACATGTCCATCATCTCCATGCTTTATTCATCTTACCTTTTGGCTACATAGTACTGGTAAAAATTTAGCTCAACTTTCATTCCTGTTGATTATACTAACCGTCAGCCAGATCCACCTGTAGTAAGTTGTGTAAGGAAATTTGTTGGTGGAGTAAAATAACTGGTTAAAGAAAAAAACAAATCATAATCTGTTAAAAATGATTCGTGTTTTACAGAACTGTTGTATAAAAGCAATATCACACTCAAGGTTGTGCTGTATTGCCCAGGCTCCGCCCTCATGCTTATTAATGCATCACAGCTATGCTATATCCAGCAACACGGCACTCCCTATCATGCGATATTGCTTCAATCAAATGGTTGGCTTTCTTGATTCAATGCAATTCGCAAGCAAGAAGTAACATTCCACTCCCTCCCCCTTGGGAGACGTGGTTGCGTCCCACCCTTAGGATGGATGCAGCATATGCAGGTGCATATACAATGAAAATAGGAAGAGTATAAAACCACTAACTTTAACTTGCTGGTAGGACAACATGGAAAAAAAGAGGGGGGAAAAAGAAGGGAAAAAAAATCTTCCTAACATAGTGGTACTGTATGCTATTTACTAATACGGGAATGATGAAATTGATACGTTAGAAATGTGGTGCTTTTGTAAAACTTGAATGTATGTTCTTCAACTGATTTTGTTGGAATATGCAGAGCATGTCTCTTTCACTTAAAATGTAAGTGAAACAGTCTGTTTAATGTGGAAAAAAAAGGTCTGAGTGTGTCCTTGGACACCCACTAAATGGATGGAGATCTTGACCCCAAATTGTTGAATCCAAATGTTGTTGTTTCCCCCTTGTCCCACCCACCAAGACAAATCTTTCCTCCCTTGTCTTCCAGCTATCGATGGTTGATGCATGGTCAGGATTTGAACTCATTATGCGTTGGGAAAGGAGAGGAAATCTAATTTGTTCAAATTTGTTCCTCACTACTCCATTGTTAATTACACTCGTTAAAATAAGGACCATTTTCAGCTGTTACAATACAAACTAACGAACAAAATAGATAGTACGCCATAGTTTATTGGCGTTTACTTAGGACAATCGATCACCACCCCTGATCCGAAGTAGCATGGTATTTTCGTGTTACCATTTTGCAGTTATTAAAACACCCTTTAATTAAATAGTAAAGATTACCTCATTTGTCAGCCAGGAAAAGTAAAAAAAATTTTTTTTAAATAATACAGATTCCTGAAATATGCATGTTCTAAACTAAAGTGTTACTGACAGGGCAGTGGGTCATAAATCTCAGAAACACTAGTAATTAAGTAATTAAGTTGAAAGGCTGCTGCATCAGAATGAGTTCATCCGACCACGTTCTCTGAGCTCATAATCAGTGACAGTAATGAGTATGTTTTATTTTTCCCGTAATGCAAATGAAAGTGTTTTTTTGGTCTGTTTTGTTGACGCACAAAATACTTTGTAAAGCAATTTTCTATTTACTTTTTAAATTACCTTTAAAACCTTGATGAATTATATTAATTTTCCATTACTGAAAAATAATTACATAGCTTTATTCACGAAACTCTAATTACCCCAGCAACATGGCACTAAGCATAAGTGATGGAACTGGATGAATGCTTTTGTTTAACTCATTATTTATTATTTATTTATGCATTATTGAAGAGCTGAAATTAATATCAAATGCAGGGCTTAAACATGTATCTAAATGAGAAATGGAAGGCACGTAAGATCACTGAAGTAAATAACAGAGTGTGTTACAGCCTGGAGTGGTGAATTACGGCGCTGCTTTACAAGCTCGGCAAACAAGATAAATGCACTGGAAAAGTGTGAGAGCAGTTTGGATAAGATAAAATGAGATGGGATTAAGTAAGCTATGTGACATGGAAGAGAAAAAAAGTAAAATTAAGCAAATTGAGGTAACATGACAGGTAGGAATGAAACAAGGAATAATAATAATAATAATAATAATAATAAAACCTGATATGAGCAAAATAAAATGAAAGAGAGAACGGTGTGTGTGTGTATATATAATTATTGTTCACATGTACATTACAGTACAATGAAATAATTTTTTCCCACATATCCCAGTTAGGAAGCTGGGGTCATAGAGTACTGTATACAGTAAATCCTGGATCAGACGGGGTTAAGAGTCTTGCACCAGGGCTTAACAGTGGAAGCCTGGCAGTGCTGGGGTTCAAACCCTCAACCTTTCCAATCAGTAAATCAGTAACCCACAGCCTTAATCAACTGAGCCACCACTGCTCTACAAGATTGAACAGAGAACATTAAAGAACAAAATAAAAGAAAGAAATTGTAATAGATTAAACAGAGAATAATAAAAGATGAAACAAAGAACAGTAAAAGATGAAACAGGGAAAAGTAAACGATGGAACAGAGGAGAATAAAAGATTAAACGGAGAACAGTAAAAGATGAATCATGGAAGAGTAAAAATTAAACAGAAAAAGATTAAACTGAGAACAGTAAAAAAAAAAATAAACATTACAGTAAAAGATGAATTAGAGAAGAATAAAAGATTAAACAGAAAACAGTAAAAGACTGCAATGGACTGGCACCTCGTCCAGGGTGTACCCCACCTCGTGCCCTAAGTCTCCTGAGATACGCTACAGGCACCCCATGACCCTGTAGACAGGAGTGAGTGAGTGAGTTAAAAGATGAAGCAGAGAACAGTAAGAATAAAACACTAAAATAAAACATGAGTAAAAATGAGAAAAGCAAAAATGTAACACAAGATGAATTAATATTAAAAAGACGGGTGAAAATTTAATTAGAATAGAAAATATTAATAAACATTAAAAAATAGCGAGTAGCGAGATTAAATAAAAAACTATTCCAAAACTAACCAAAAGAACAAACTCATAAGGGTGAAACTAAACAAGGATAATAATGAAGATGGAAAGCAGCAAATATTAAACAGAAGATTAATGGAAAACAGAGAAAAAAATTTAATACAGACAAGTGATAAAATTGCACCAAGCTTTGAGATGATGCCAAACATTGGCTTATAAAACCCCTTACAATATGTACATCTCACCTGACATCAGGTTATTTGTAACATCTGTTCTAATTATCCCTTACAACATGCTAGATCATACTTGTTTTACAGAATGGACAAACAATGTATTTATATAAAGTACAGTATGTTTGTCAGCTCGGTGAGGTGGCTGTAAGTGTAGTGATGGGATTGGACATGCCAATTATCATTCATGCATCATTAAACAGCTGAAAAATACAGTATCAGGTTGTATATTAGCTTACGGAGGTGTCCCAGCTACTTTCCCTATTTCACAAGATGCTGATTCATAAACACTCATCGCATTTAAGCTTTTTTTTCATATTTTTTTCATCATATCATGTTCATTCAATCCCGACAGTGTCAGATTGCTTTTTCTCGCCTCTCATCAGCCTCATTTTTGCTCTTCGCTGTTTGCTTAGCACTCGTACGTTGCAGCAAACTGTATATCTCACCTGAAATCTGAAATCTGAGATCATGTCGTACTGTTCGAGCTCATTACACACCTATGTAAACTGATTGAACGCTTCAGGTCCAAATCACAAATTTGATAACAAATGGCCGCTTTTGATGATGATCGTTCATCAAATCGGCATAAGGGTTATTCATGAAGATGAAATCAGAGCATGTCTGTACAAGACACGAATTGTTCTTAATCATGTTTGATTAGTCGTGTTAACATGTGTGATTTCATGTTCCTGAAGACGGGCTGAGAGACGCGCGATGATTCAAGTGCTCTCGATCGTCTTCCGCTACGTGCTTTTACTATCATTACAAAAAGTCTATGTAATAATGTACGTTTGTATTAACTGACAAAATTTGCTGGTTAAACTGTGAACGATTGTGAGATTTCACATCATGAGTTCAGATTCACTCTGGTATTAAGGGGTGTTTCTGAAACGAAGCAAAAAGAGAGAAAAAACTCCTCCATGAATAAGTAGTCGATAAAACATTTAGCGATGTGCTGTTAAAGAAAAACAATCAATGTTGGAGTAGATTAGATGGAGCAAAGTTATTTGCTGAACACATTCCTATAACAGCACATCCTGCAGTGTTTTCTTCCTCTAGTCAATGCTAGTCATTTGGTTTTAATCCATTTAGAATTACATTTAATGACATTATCTCATACGTATGTCCGTAGTTACACAGAACCCGTACAGAAAAAAAACGATGTCCTGAAAATGTCTGACGAAGCAATTTCTGTTTTCACTAAACATCACCGTGTCAATAAATTCAGCATCCCTCCAAGCTGTATTGTTATGAACACGATCAAGCCTTCAACAGTGCTGCGATACAACACTGCTAAATCAATTATAACAATGAGCCAAAAGTGGGTTACAGTGATTTAAGGACGTGATTTAAAAAGTGCCACCATGTGCTCCGACTGGGCTTAAAAAGGCCGTTTATGGTCTTGTTTTGATCATGTAGAAGCCCTACTGGTTAACTCTCCTGCTCGCTCGATTCTGGTCAATATTAAATTTCCTCTCTGAATGAAAACAAGTAAGACCCCTTGTAGCAAAATCAACAGCCTTAAACAATGGTTAACTCAGCTGCTGATGTTTCTCAACTGGACGTATTTCCTTGGCTTTTACGGGGAAGTACAAGACTGAATACAGGAAATTAAGTGTTCATAAATTCTGATCAGCGGTGTAATGGTTAGCACTGTCGCCTTGCACCTCCAGGGTCTGGGTTCGATTCCCCGGCCAGGCTCGATTCCCGTCTC
>JAQQZS010000019.1:2324143-2337598 GCA_030068045.1 Platyallabes tihoni | reverse complement strand
CCCTGCTGAAGCTGCTGCCCCCGCGACCCGACCTCGGATAAGCGGAAGAAAATGGATGGATGGATGGATGTTTACACTATAGTATGTGAATATAGTGTTATAGATTTTTAAAAAAAAACTTTACTTACTTGGAATCAAAAATTAATTTTGAGTCAGGACCGAAGATAAAGGTAAAAAAAGAAAAGCTAAATAAATAAAAGTGAACTTTCATTTGCTGCCTGTCTTTCTTCTCTCTCTTGTTCCTCTCTCTCTGCCTCCTCCCTTTCATCGCCGTCAATCCTTTCTTATTCTCTCTGACGCTTTTCATCAGTACATATTTTTCTTTCTTTTTCAAAATGTCTTTTCTAAAGCTTCTTTTCTGTGCCTGATACGTCTGCTATTATCAAGCATACCTCTGCAGTTTCTCAAGGACTTTCCTTCTCCAAAACTAATTTTATTTAGCAGTGCATGCCAAATAAACACTATCATCTGAACTTTATTTTATTTTTTTTGTTTATTTTTATTTTTTACGAGTTTTAGGCACTAGCAGAAAAGAAGCAGCTACAGTATATGAAAGTTTTTCTTTTAAAATTAAAATTACAGGAAAAAAAACCTTTTATATATCAACCAGGAAGTGACCAATAAAATGCTGAATTGCTGGAGCCTGTGGTGGAGCATTGCCAGAGCGGTGATGTGTGAGAAGGTGACTCTGGGTTTTTGGCAACCTGGGTGTCAATTTACAGCCTCATACATGCTTCATTCCGCTCGGCTACACTCTCAGTCCTGTCTCTCAGTCTCTGTCACTCTGTCTGTCTCTTTATCTCTCTTCCTCATATCGATTGCTAGCTTCTAGCATTGAATGCTCTGAGAAACCCATCCAACTAAATCAGGTCGTGGACAGACAAATGCTCATCCGTATTCACCACCCATGCTTTTATTTATTTATTTATTTATTTCCCCTCATGTAATTAATGTTAACTTCAGTGACAATCATTCAGAGCTCAATGAAGTGATCAAGTGCTCTGGATGTTCAGCTACTAATGTTTATGGCACAACAAGATGGGTTATTTCGATGTGCAATAGTTCATGTTTTGTTGGTCCAGATTATTACAAATTTTTTAAAGCATTTTTTAAATCTAGCTACATTCCTCTCAGTTAAGTAATGATAAAAATAATCAAAATACGCTAAGCGAGACAGCTAAAGAAGCCTGTACTACTAGCTAAGGAAAGCTAGCATATACTGTAGAAGGTTGTCAGTTATAGAAGACAGACAGTTAGCTAACCAAATCTAAACTAAAATTGTCTATTTATATTTTTGTTTGGAATTTTAAGAAATGCTCTTTTACTTAATTACAGGTATACAGTATGTAGTATTAACTCACTTAATAAGCTAGTAAGGGATGTCTGTAGTACCTACTATGCTAGCTACTAAAGGCTGTAATGCTAAGTAAGTCTGGTAGCTAATTAACACTTTAGGTAATCAATTTAACTTGAATTTTCCTTCAAAATTTTAAGTTATTTAACCTAACCAGTTACATAATAAAGACTGTAGTATTAAGCCAGTTAGCTATTGAGAACTGCAGTACTGAATACAATAACAAATGAAAGTACTAAGCCAGTTAGATAAACATTTTATTTTCCTTTTGATTTATTTTTAATGAATGCTGTTGTAATTGATCAGCAAAATAAAGGAAGGCTGGAGTAGAAAATAAACCAACTAGCTAACTACTAAAAGCAGTAATACTAAGTAAGCCAACTAGCCAATTAAATCTGTAGTACTGAGCTAAATAAACTAGCAAATGTTGACTGCAGCCAGTTAGCTAAATATTTCAAATAGATTTGACATTTTGAATGTATTTTATTTAAAATGTAATCATTAAAGACCATAATTGGTTTTAATGAGTGATGTTTTACACAGTCAGGTAAATCACTTAGCCAGCTAGCTAAATCCTGTGCTAGTACTGTAGATGCGTGAGATACTGTACGCTAACAAAAGCTGTAAAACAATTGATACTGTATCTATAATGATGTGCTCCTGTGCTTTGAATTTTCCTTTTGTTTTACTTTAGCTTAAATAGATACCACCTGAAGGGTCTGAATCCAGGTAGCAAGCCAATGGAATGTTAGCTTCTTTCCAACTAAGGATTAGCTACAGTACTTTAAAACTTTACATATTCACAGTCTTTCCTTCGTCTGTAGATCTCATGAACAAAACTGGCCTGAGGTTATGCCTTCCGGCAATTTGAGGTGAAAAACATGTGTAATACATGACACAAGATATTCTCTCTAGACAAGCTCCGTTGTCTGTCTTTGCTTTGCAGTGCAAATGATGCATTGTTTTTTTTTGTTTTTTGTTTTTTTTTTTGGTGGTTTTAAGTGTCTTCAAATTCTAAGAAGCCTATTTTATTTCTGAATGTCATTTTTCACAGGAACGACTTGCAGAGAATTTTTTTCCCCCTGAGGATATCTTACATGATGAAGTGTGTTTTCTTTCTTTCTCCAAGAAGTTCACCAAAAACACAAAGTCACAGTAGGGTCTAAAATTCGAGTCCACCTCCAGGACTCCATGTTTTATTCATTAGGACAAGGTGTTCCTTGAGGATGGAGAGATTCATTTTATTTTATTTACCACCTTGAACAGAGGAAGAAGGAAAAGAGGCTGGTTAGCAGTAGTGTTTAAAAATGCTATGTGCAACATTTCAGTGATGGACTAGATTTCTCATCAGCCCTTGCCCATCACATGATCATGCACAGCTGCTCCTGGTTGCAAGTTTCTACGTTTCAAATTCAAATTCAAATTTTATTTGTCACATACACAGTCATACACAGTACGAAATGCAGAGATGCAGTTTGTCATGTGGTCCTTGTTGTCTAGGTGTTGCTTGCATTCCAGCATCATTATTATTATTACTATTTCTTTTTGTTCTGTTGCACTTATAAATAATTTAATCTGTTGCTTAGTGGTTAACCCGGTTGCCTTGCACCTCCAATGTCCAAGTTGTATTCCTGCCTTGGGTATGTGTGCATGGAGTTTGCATGTTCGCCTCCTGATTGGTGGGTTTCCCCCAGGCGCAGTCCAAAGGCATGCAGATTAGGCTAATTGTTGTTCTCAAATTGCCCACAGTGTGTGCTCCTCAACCCCTCAACCAACAGCACATACTGTAAAGGATCTTCTTCCAACATCCGGGTGCCAGACACCAATGTGCACCAACGAGGACATGTGGAGTCATACCTTGAGGGGCCAGAGCGACCCTGGTGGCACAAGAACATACACATTACTGGGAATAATGCTTTGTGTTGTAATGGTATGTCTGATATGTGTGTGTAATTTTGTTTTCTCACCTGGAGAGTAAAAATGCTTTGTTTTGCTGGTTTCTGTCACATTACGCCTCGGTTACCCTGAAGCACAATGTGCTTACTCAAAAACCAGTCCAGCACTGCATTAACTATTGATTGCTCTCTTTCACAGTCCTTTCACACTCACCATAAGAATGTATTGGATTTCTTTTCCTCTCCAGGAGGCAAATTCCTTGATGGGGCTGTGTGAAGTGCTTGGCTTAGATATAGTCATGCTGATTTGGTAAGCTGTGATTATCTAACAGAGTGCCCCAGAAGTGCTGAGATATTGGGTGTGAATTTTAAAAGATGGTGATTAGTTCATGTCCTTATGGTTCTTTCTTGCATCTTGGACTCCCTGTTGAGACGTTCAGAATCATTAAGGCTACTATTATTAAACAAGAACACACTCTCTTGAGATCTACCGGGCATGAAATCATGAGCGTCATGCACAGATATGATGTGGCTGACAATTACAGTGGACACTTTCTTAAATGTCTTGCCCTCATTTCCTCCCTCAGTCCCTCTTGCTTTTCCAGCTACAGTACGGAGGTAAAAATATATCCTTTGCCTTGATATAAAAAAAAAAATCAAACGAACCAAAAAAAAACCTGCCACTTCAGCGATGGCGTCATTGTGCATTTCTGGTCTGCCGCATTCCTATCACGATGGCAAAATAATGACTTTTTTTTCTTTTTCTTTTCAGTTTCACACTCACCGTGATAATTTGTTAGCATATTAATGTTATTGATTGCTGTAGCTGTGCCATTTGCTGTTTCTCATCATCCCTGTGTTTCTCCCACACGTTTGCTGCCTCCAAATGCTGGCAGTGAAACAGTCATAAAGTTCACAGCGGGAAGCCCAAACACAGCCAACGGCTTAAATGTTCTCTGCTAATGTAAAATCCTGGACTGTTTTTTTTTTTATTTTTTACCACAGGGGCTTGCATAAACATACTGCACACCTTTCCCCTTTGCCACATTTTGCATTGTTACTTTGTGGAAGTTACTAAAAGGGTCAGTATTTGCAGTGTTTTTTTCAAGACCACTGCAATTCGCCCTAAGTCTGGAGAGCTGTCATCGAAGCAATAGGTGGCTCCAATGATGAATTTAAAATATAAAACATATGCTGGTTATTTAACACATTTTTGTTGACTGCACAATTCTATGTTTTTTTTTCTGTCATAGTTGCAATGTCTTTAGAAATAATATACAATGTTGAAAAGAATAAAAAATAAAGCAAGAACATTTGAATAAGAAGAGTCTAAACCAAACTTTATATATACAGTAAAGGTCATGAAGACCTTCCCAGGAAAGAAAGACCAAAACTTACCTCTGCTGCAGTGAAGAAGTTCATTTAGACTCAGAAATCACCAATTAACACCCAGCACCTCAGATTAGAGCCTTTATGAATGATTTAAAGAGCATAAGAAGCAGATACATCTCAATATCAACTGTTCAAAGGAGATTATTGTCTATTTTGTCACCTTTAGGATTAATTGGTCGAATCACCAGCCAAAGCCCTTTAAACTACATTCTCTGTATTAAAGGTCCCATCTTTTACTGTGTTTTTCTTTAACACGTTCACATGGGGCTCAGGGCTTCCCCAATATGTGTGTGGGTTAAAACTACAGTTGAAAAAACCTCTCGGAAAATGCATTTTTATTTATACCTCAAACTCTGACGTCCAAATAAGTGGTTTAGAGCTACGGCTGAGCCATGTCTGAGCATCAGAGAACATTAGAACTCAGCAACAAACTGGGAGAGGTGCTCTTCTTGTATGAGATCACATTAAGGGGAAAACTAATTGGCTTTTTTTTCTTTTTTTTTTTGTACATGCCCACTGTAGACGCATTTAAGTTCCTTTTAATCTTTCATTTAAAAGAAATGAATAAGTGTGATGCAGTTTCCACTTTTTGTATTTCCCTTTCAAGGTTGAACAGTTTAATAGCTGTTTTCCTTTTGTTTTTTTAATAGGAAATAAAAATGTTTATTTTCATTCGCATTCATCTAAACGTTTCTTTATCTAGGTCCACTGGAAGTTCAACACAGTGTTACGTCCTTACCGAACTGTGTTTGGAAATCCAGATCAGAATCGGATCAGATGTTGGACCTGAGGCAGTGCTGTTCGAGTGATATGTAAGAAATAGCCAGAGGACACTTTGCAAAGTTATGAGAATTGATTTTAAACACTTCTTCCCCTTTGTTTTTGGATAAGACTGCTTTGCCTCCAGTACCGTCCTCCATTTTAATAGAAATGCTCTCAACCTCCTGGGATCCACGTCTCACCGTCAGAGCAGCAAACTTGTTTCTTGGCCTGTATATTAGGTAAATGTGTAAATGCTTAATTGAAGCATTTTGTTCCCTCCTCACTGTGCGTGGGCATTGTACTTGTTGTTCATTCCCCTGTTCCTCCATCTGTAGTCTTCTGCTGCTTTCTCTGAAGGGCAGGAATACACTGAATCACCAAGTCCAATATTTACTTCGTTATAGATTGTGTGTATGTTTTTACTGTGCGGGACATTTTTGTCCTTTCGTTCTTGAACACGTGAAGATGTTCAAGCTCTAGCTCCCCTCATGCTTGTGCAGGACCAGACAGAATTTAATTATCACATTAGAAGCACACTAATGAGACACAATAGCTAATTACCTGTGCCAGGTTTAATTAATAAGAAGAACAGCTCATAACCTGCATGCGTTTAGCTTGGGTACATCATTATGTAGCTCTAGCTCTTTGTAAGCGGCAGCAGCTTTTGAGTTCCGAGGCCGCGGAAATAAACGTCACCTACACGACACATGGAAGCAGAGGGGGAGTTGTGTGGCTCCTGTACAGAAGGGCTTGTAAGACATTTTTGAAGATGTACTGTATAAAAATAAAAATGCATTCAGTAAACACCTTGATCGGAACACTTTGACCCAATAGAAATAAGGTGGAAAACTGATAAGAACTTATCAGATCCATCCATCCATCTAGGAACCGCTGTAGTCCAACATTTTAGTTATTTAATTTAATTTAATTTAATTCATGATTTAACAGAAAATACTGTTTGGGAAACCTAATCTAACTGCAAAGTTGAGGGGGGGCGGGGGGGCATGGACCCCACTTGTTCTTCTTATATGTATTTCCAGCACATAAAGCGTAAATGTCAAAAATGTACAGCCAAATCAAACACTTCGAGTACTGTATGTAAATGGACATATAGTCGAATTTCAACTGCAAACAGTTAAGCTGCAGTTTCTTATGATTTCAATCAGATTCAAGAAATAACGTTCTAATGTGTAAATGTACAGTAGTTATTGTCTTCTATGTACACCTTCTTTTAACTAATCCTTGGATGATTTATTATTATTATTATTATTATTATTTTTTATTTATTTATTTTTTATAAAAGTGATTCTTTTCTTGAGTAGTGTATAATGACTAGTTACTAGTTTAGTTTGCATCTATTGTTGAATTTCATTTAATTAAACTTCATTTAATTTTTACATCTACTAATTTTCCATTATTATAAATAATAATTATTAACATTATAATGTTATTGTAACACATTATAAAAAAAAAATGTAAGAAAGAAAAAAAAATATTTCTTCCATTTTATGCAGAGTGTGTGCTTCCTTCATTTGGGCAGGTGCTACGAGAGTACAGATGGAAAAAAATGTTTGCATGTTGACAAAAGGAAATGCATTTTGATCAAGTTCATGTTGTAAAATCAAGTCTTGATTCTGATTGGTCAGGAGGACAAACACTATATGATCAATTTAATAACGAGTCCTACCCTACATCAGTGTTTGAGTTTACTGAAAGCAAACTTTTGTATAGATTTCAAAAGGTTTCCGCATCATAGCAGTAACACTCATCATGATGTCATGTAAGCAACCTTCTCATACACACAACACACAGAAAAATGTTAAAGCATGCGTACTGTACAGCTTGCATAGGGAGTAGTACCTCAGGGACACTGCATGAATTGATTAAAAACATTAGTGTGTTATTGGTGACTTGGTGCAGTGACAAGGTGCTTATTAAACACCTGTGGAAGGAGTCGTCAGTGCTTTGTATTCTGGAGGTTTGATGGTAACGTGCAAGCTATATAGTGAATAGAATAGACTGTAGTGAGGAAATAAGTGTTGATAGCTGCAGTAATTTACATAGTAACATGAAAAAAAACATCGCTTTTAATTCTAATTGGATAAAATGAATGAGAAAATATATTAATTGTTTTCAAGGTAATGCGCTATAAAAGAAGTAAAATATTGATTTAGTTATTGAAACATATTAGTTGCCCGAGTGCTTACACACCTGAAATGTCAGGTCATTCTGGAAGATGAAAGAAGTAAAGTACTTCAGCTCGTGTGATCTTTTCTGTAAGACTTTATTTTCTGCCAAAAAGAACCGTGAAATACCTTAGCAGCTTTCCTGTGATTGAGCTCCCTGATATTTTGTGCTCCCTAAAAGAAACAAAAGAAATAACGTATATTCTCATTCTCATCTTATTCCTATTACATTGCCTTGTATAAGACTTACTTTGGCGATTCTACCACTTTGTGTTTATGCAGACAATGTAAAATGTGTTGTGCTATACTTTATTACATTATATTTGATTATATCATGGAGAGTGGTGGCTCAGACAGCTACACCTCTAGGTTGTTGATTTGGGGATCTGAGGATCACGATTTGAGCCCCACTGTCTGCGGGTTGCAACACTCCATACTACCCAGCCACTTCATGCAGTGCCGTTCCCAAGCCCAGTTAAAAAAATGGGACGGTTGCATCAGGAATGGAATCTGGCATAAAACCTGGACCAAGTTTCAGGTGTGTGGATTGGAGGGTCTGCTGTGCCGACCCCTTGATGGGAGCAGCCCATTATATTCGATATTATATTATAGTACATTACAGGGCAGGACAGTGGCGTAGTGGTTAGCACTGTCACATTGCACCTTCAATGTCTGGGTGCGATTCGCATCTGTGGGTCTGTGTGCGTGGAGTTTGTATGTTCTCCTCATGCTTGGTGGGTTTCCTCCTGGTTCTCCAGTTTCCTCCAACAGTCCAAAGACATACAGATTATGCTAATTGGATTCCCAAATTGCCCATAGTGTGTGAATGAGTGTGTGAATATGTGTGTGTGTGTGTGCTCTGAAATGGATTGTTACCCATGTCCTAAGTCTTGATGGATAGACTCCATGCCAACATTATAACATACTGTAATACATTATAAGATTAGATTAGCAGCTAGATTAACTACCCAGTTAGTTCAAATAATGTTTTGAACAAATGAAAATTCCTCTTAACGTGTCTTTTATAACACGTTTAACAACATGGAGAAATGTAGCAAAGAAAGAAATGTAGCAAAGAAAACTGCCATTATTTTTATTGCTGTTATTGCCAGGTGTAGACTTTACTGTACTGTATGTTGGGGTAAAGTGCATTTTGTATTTTTGGCATTTTTGCACAACTCGGGCCATGGCGCTGCACGAGACTCAACTGAACTGATGGAAAGAGACAGAGAGGTTAAATGTAAAGCTCCGCTCACTAAGAACAGTGATAGGTTCACTTAACACGAGATGAATCAGTGCGAACACATGCTATCTCTCTCTCTCTCAAAACATAGACTCCTTGGCTGTGTGTGTCTGTTTTATCAACGTTAGAAAGCGAAGGTACAAAGTCTTCGCCGCTTGCGTTGATCCCCCTGCATATTAACGAGGCACACTTTCACATTCTTTTTTTTAATTAAAAAACAATCCGTTCAGTTCACCATTCACTAAAAACAAGCGTGTTCAACGAACGGTGTTCTTTTAGTGCGTTCATGCACTTTCCGGTCCAACATTATTTGTGATATTTATTAAAACTTTTGTTTCTTCCAGCTGAACTGAAACGTCTTCCATATCTTCACCTTAGCAGAATAACAATTTGCAACAAACTCCACAATTCATTGTGTGTACCACGTGCGGTGTGTATGTTTGTGTTACTTTTGACAATTTTGTTTGTGTTACTTTTTGTTTGTGTTACTTTTGACAATTGCCAACCCGAGAGAGTTTATTCCAACTTGCTCTTAGAGATAAGACTTTTTTTTTCCCCCTTCTGTTTTTCCACCTCACATCCTTTGGGTTCTATCAAAAGATTTGTTTTATCATCCAAAAAAAAAAAAAAATAAGACATTATTTGAGGCGTTGCAGTGCACAATGCATCAACAGCTTCATAAGCAGCTGGGGAGAAAATGTGAGCGTGAGGAGAAGATAGGATGCTATAATCCTAATGTCTCCTCCACGGCCTGTGGAATTGAAACAGAGGAGACCTCGGAACTGGAAGGCAGATTTTAATTATTTGCCACAGCGACCGCGGGAAGATGTGGCGCTTGGATACAGACATGGAATAAAACCGAATAAATTTTGCGGTGACTTTAGCAGATGGAGTATTAACTATTGTTGACAGGTCGACTTTCAATCTGCTTGGGCAGCGAATGCAAGATTAAAGGCTTATAGTTTGTGGAGAGAGATGTGGCTCATAAACTGGGAAGATGAAATGTTCAGGAAATATGACTTTTTTTTCTGGTTCTGATTGAGTAAATTATGACTCAAAATAGTAGCCTCATTTAACAAGATGAAAACAAACTGATTTACTGTATGTGTAAATTGTTTATAGGGAAGGGAATCGCTAGGAAGGCACCCATTACAATATTATCATGATACCTGGGTGCTGATTTCATTTGTATTGAGATTCTGTAAGTATAACCATTTTATAAATATCCCGATTCGGTGTTATGTTTTTTTCTTGCAATTCTAAAGAAACCAAATTGGCTCTCACCAGGCTAACATTTTACCACCTCAAATACAAATATATTATATTCATTCATTCATTTTCTATACCGCTTAATCCTGTGTTCAGGGTCGCGGGGGACCTGGAGCCTATACAAATATATTCAATATTTAAATATATAAATATTCAAATAAATATTTTCAAAAAGAGTGGTATAAAGTTACCCAGCAGCAATGTGAAAAACTGGTGGAGAGCCAAAATGCATGAAAGCTGTAACCGTAAATCAGGGTTATGCCACCAAATACTTATTTAGCCAAAGCATTAACACAATTTGTTTACAAATTATTTACATTTTGTTTTATTTGAGTTATTAAAGTTCGGCAAATACTGCATGACCTTGGGTTATTTTGATGTTTTGTGATATTTTAATTTCCTTTAAATATATACTCAATAGTTATACAATAGGCATTGTTCACATGGGCGTTACATTTTTGGATAAACGAACGAGCTCTGAACGTCCTAGACGTTTATGTTGTGTTTTGTAGCGGCGCTCGATTGACTTCTACACTGGCGTTTGTTTGTCTCTGTCTAACGCCAGCCTGCAGCCCAAATTGTAGTTAGTGTGTTAACCTGTGGAGGCAGTGTCGGGAACTGGATATGACAGCCTTTGTCATTTTATTTGAGGTGCCTCCTTTTTAAAATATGGACCATTTTGCTGTATTAGACATTAATCTTGTTTTAAAAATTCTCGTAATACAGCGACGTAGGGAGAGAAAAAAAAAAACTCCGCTGCTACTGGGTTCATCCTCTGACTGCACAACGTTGGATTAAAGGAAGTTTTTTTTTTTGCGGATTATGAGGAAATGCGAAAATTTCCGCGCAGGTTTTTCAATTACTGTCGGATATCAGTTTCCACTTTTGATCCTCCGACATTTTATTTTGCTTTTTTTCCCGCATTTCCCTATGTATAGCATGTAGGATCATGGGATATACCCGGTCCTCCGAAGCGTAAAATGAACGCGAAGAAAACGCACTAGAAGCATTTTCCTTGTGTTTGTTGGGATTTGAACGGCAAGAAAAAGCTGCATGCAACGTTTTTTTGACGCCGTATACAGTACTGCCAAATTGGCATAAATTATTATATTATATATAGACGCACAGCTTTGGAAAAAAAGAAACTTTGTGTTTTTAGGCCTTGTTCACACAGGCGTTAAAATCGAACGTTTTTTCTGCCGTTCGTAGCATCCGGTGAGCGTGGATGAAGCGCTGTGGGTTTTCACATAGGAGTCAATGAGAGTGTTCACACAGGCTTCGGTGATGTGCATTTGTCCCGCTGCGCATTTACTGTACATGAATTGCAACAAATTTTCAAACCTACTCATGCACCTGAGTGTGTGTAAATTTACACATAAGCAGATCATCTGTAAACCACAACATGATCCATTTTAAATTAGCAATAGAGGTAAAATTTTTAGTTATAAGTAACTCTGGATAAAGTTCTTATCCAGAGTTACTTATAAAAGGACTTTCAAGTTTTTATTAAAAATACGTCCTCATGCTAGTTCGCTAGGTCAGGGACTGAGAGTACCATTGGAAACAAAGACAACAAGAAGCACTTTCCTTAGGGCAAATAATACTCAAGTAAAAGTCCTTCATTTACTTGTGTACTTTAGTAAAACTACAGAACTCATTTACATTTACAGCATTTGGCAGACGCCCAGTTGAGGGTTAAAGTCCTTGCTCAAGGGCCCAGCAGTGGCAGCTTGGTGGTTCTGATGTTTTGAACTTGGATCTTCCTATTAATAGTCCAGTGCCTAAAACACTGAGCTACCCCCCCTTACTCACTTTCAAGTATCAGACGTACAGGAATTGTATTAGTTCACAGTCAACTTTTTTCACAAAAAAAAAAAAAACCTGTATAAATGCTGTTATTTTGGGAGCAGTGTTGGGTATAAATGTGCCGTTTTCAGTAAAACTGAACAACTGTTGTTCAGCCTCTTCTTCACAATTTCTCCAGGAATTATCTCTATTTATTTTTACTGTTGTATGTCATTAAATATTTTATTGGTATATTAGTGAATGAAAAAAAAATATTTCTCAGCCTTGATCATGACAGCAAGACATGCCAAGCTGGAGGTTTTGTGAGTGTTTTCACAATTACGAAACGATAGCACTGTTGCCTCGCACCTCCTGGTTCCAGGTTCAATTACCACCTCAGGGTCTGTGCGCATGGAGTTTTCATGTTCTCCCAGTGCTTGTTCTCCCAGTGCTTGGTAGTTTAGCTCTGTTTAGGCTCCAGGGCCCTCGATCCTGTATACAGGATAAGACGATATAGACGGTGAGTGAGTGATTTTCTGAATGATTGATAAATGGGGCCTGTTGTCTATTTTCTTTCTACTAGTATTTTTTTTATTGATGTGTTTAAAAAATATATATATTGAAAACTACATTTTTGAATTGTCTGACCTGCTGTTTGAGAAAATGAATTAAGACTTTCTGACCAATTAGTCAACAAGTTCCACAGATCAAGATCATAGTGTTGTTGTTTTTTATTTTAATAAAAAAAAAAAAACAGCTGGTTAGTCAACATATATAGATGACCTTTAGTCATTGTAGTCATGATTTTTCTCTGTGTTTGGTTGCGTTTTGCCATTCCATGGTTGTGGTTTTCACTGAAACACTGCTCCTGCTGAATGCAGTCTCTGAAAGAACAGATTCTATTTTCTGCTTTTGTGTTTTGTAAGGGACGTGTGTATAACCTGCATGTCAGGACCCATCACAAGTCTGGGTACTGTATGTTTTATTTATATTTTTTCCTTATTTTTTAATTTCAACTACATCATCTATTTAATTTTTAAAACTGCACCAAAATAATGTTAAATATGCAAAATAATTTTTCAATAAAATATATAAAAAAACATTCTGAATTAAAATCCAACAACGACAACAACAGTAAGAAGGACTGCGAGAAGAATAATAAAAATGCATCCAAAACAAAACATTAAATACAATAATCAAAACAGTGTAAAATTATAAATAATAATAAAAAACAATAAAAACTTTTTAAAATAATAATAATAAAAATAATAATAATAATAATATAGGAATTTTTGAATGAAAACATTTGGAAATACTATATTCTGATTATTAAAAACATTAATAAGAAAATAATCAAAATATAATAACATGGAGTTAAAAATTATATATATATATATATATATATATAGTGATTTTTAAGTCCTTAATTGTGGAATAATGCAGAGGCGAACCGAGGTGAAGTGGGAGCCCCAGGCAAAATGAATAGATGAGTCCCTTCTAAAAGATTATTTCGTTAATATATCTTTGTTACCTAAATATACATTTATACAACATAAAAAAGTAGTCAAA
>JAQQZS010000019.1:2292603-2306751 GCA_030068045.1 Platyallabes tihoni | reverse complement strand
TGTGGAACAACCTTCTTCAGTACTTTTTCTTTAATTGGGCTTATCTGGCAAACTAATTATCGCAGGTGTCTGAGATTAATTTCAGTGATCCAAAGAGCCCTAAGATGCAATACCATCCATGAGTTTAATTTAAAAACGAAACATTTAATGTTTATGACATAATCCAAATTGCATAATAATTTGGAACACAGTGTACTGCTTATCCTGTTGAATAAGTGGTGGGACTCGGGGCATCAGGTGGGGTACACTCTGGACTCGAGCTTTATTGACTACTGTAATTGAATATCACTTTCACACATGCACTGTTCTCAAGAAAAAATGAATAGATGTGTTATTTGAGTAATGTGTCTAGCAGTACCCCATGCATCCCTATAGTACATCGCATCACATCAACCATATCTCTAAAAAATAATAGAATGATTTTGTCTGTATGTTTATCGGAACTCTTTCTTTCGATGATATCCTGACGTTTCACACATCGGAGGACCCGAAACCAGTCTAAAAAAAAAATTCTCTCTGTATGTCTGTCTAGCCTGATATCTTCTCACAGCATCATACAAAACTGGCTGAACAAAATTTTATGAAATTTTACCAGTAGTTCTTTGCAACCAGCAGGCTTTTGCCTGAAGTTAAACCTGTGCCATAAATGAAATCAGAATATTAAGGAGAAGTGAGGTTACTGTATGTGCCAGATTGCATCACAGCACCTTTTGAGACAAATATAATGCGTTTTCCCTTGAGGTGGGTGTGTCTATACGCGTCACTTAACAGAGGGTAAATTAAACTAATACACACAAAAACACACTGACTTCGAAAAATATCTAAGAGCCTTCATACTAGTATTTCAGAGGTGGAAGAGAAATTAGATTTGTTGTTCCTTTATATATATATTTTTTATATATAGTATAAGTAAGTTTTTCACATTCATTAGACCAGTCGACTTTTGATGAAGTTGTGGAAGCCTCTGTGAAGTGAGCTTGAAAATAAATACGCCCCAGTGCAAATAAATGGGCTAAAAAGAAGATAGCTGTATCCGCTTCTTATGACTGATTGTACTTGATTTGACAAATGCTGTCGTACTTTGATTTGACAAAAGTTTTGATGAAACTTCTTCATTGTATTTTATAAGAGTAGATGAGACTTATTTTTTCTGAGTTTTACTTCTCAGAGAGAGAGGGAGTGAGAGTGAGAGCGAGATTAGCCTTCCTGAGTCATTTACACCAGAGTATATCATACTGGAACTGAGACATGTAAGGTATTTGGTGCATATTCTACCAGTTGAGTTTTTTTTAGATGAGTGCTGAATGAATGCAAACCGAGTGTCATGCTGAGACTACTCCTGACAGTGTGTCAGAGGGAAAAAGAAAAATCTTCTCTTGCCACCTCTTCTTCTTTTCTCCCCTCCTCTTTACCATGAAAGCTATTGTACGCTCTCCAATCCCAGCATTTTTAAGATGCAAGTCAGGACCGGAAGTGTTTCTGCATTTAATTGCCCAGCTTAGATGTGACATTAGCGACAGGCGCGTTGTCGATTTCGCTGTGAAGGTCACCGGGATTTGGAGACACATAATCAGCGGTGTGTTCTGGCTTAGTTGTGCCTTATGTCTGACCTCTAAACCTCTGGACTCACCGTGTACACCTCTGGGGAATGAGATCGGATGAGATTCACGACATCCCCAAATTGAATGCTGGTGGGAGAACAGATGCTGGCGCGGTGGCCCTGGCTCTCGGCCGCTGTTTTACTTAAACCGCTCAGTTTATTAATGGCCGTCAGTGTGCATGTCTTGTGTACGGTTTTAGCAGATTGCTTTAACACTGTCTGGATGATTAGTATCTCTTAGTCCATCTCGTTTCCGAGGTCATGTCTGTTATCCAAGTCTAAAATGAAGATATAGTGATTAAAAGTTGTAACATGGTGGGTGATGTAATTTTGCTGTTATAATTATATCTAGCTAGCTAGATTTTAAAATGTTTGTTACGCTAGGCAGACAGTTAGGTTAAGTACTTTACAGTATTTCTAAACATGATTAAACATTAGCTATAACTCCATCTATCTACCCATCCATCTATCCATGAACCTCTGTAGTCCAATTAGCAACCGTGGAGGCCAGTGATGATTACTATTTTATTTATTTCCATTTTACGACCATGACCGGGCAACATTCACACACCACAGGCAATTTGGGAATGCCAATTAGCCGGATCTGCATGTCTTTGAACTGTGGGAGGAAACCAGAGTACCTGGAGGAAACCCATCAAGCACAGAGAGAACATGCAAACTCCATGTACACAGACCCCGAGATGGGAATCGAACTTGGACCATAAAGGTGCACGGCAAAAGTGTCGACCACTAAGCCACTGTGCAGTCTAGTAGCTAACTAGCAAGATTTTTTTTTCTGTCTTAGCACGCTTAGCTGGTTATGCAGGAATTTGTAGCGATCAGTTAAAATTTACTTTCGAGTTGATGTTTGAGTTTAACTACAGATACTTTTTGACTTCCACTCAAGTTGTATTTTTATTATTATTATTATTATCATTTTATTTTATTTATTTATTTTTACTTTAAATTGAGCAAGATTTTAATTAAAATCATTTAAAGTCCCCATACTTTCACTAAGATGCAGGATGTCTGTACTTTTACCAACCCTGTACCAATAGTGCTCAATGCCCTTTTACTGTCAAGACCACTCCAGATGATGATACCTGTACCGTCTCGTCCCGTCTCGTCTCTGTGGCACTATAGATAAGCACCACACCAGAAAAAAGCTCCTAGATATGATCTGCATCCAGAGTCTCGTCGATTGCTTCCAACTCCTCGATGCACTGTTTTTTGTGCCATAAGTATCTGAGGATCTCTCTACACCAGAGCCAAAGTCTTCATCTGCACTAAGAGGTAATTCCCATTTTTAGTATGGGTCAAAAATCCAAGGGCACATGAAGCAATTTTAAGGGACCTGATCATGAGCTCCAAATATGGGACATCAACTGGTGGAATGTTGAAAGTATTTCATCATAAATACTAAGCTACACACTAATGCATAATTGTCCCCATTTAGTGTTGCTAGGCTGCGACTTTAAACAAATGCCATGCTACGAAATCGTAATATGCACCAGCTTACGTTGCTAACTACGGACTAGCGTGGCACAGACTCTAGCGAGAGTGTTTAAAAGTCAGTCTCTAATGACCCCTTGAAGTTTTTTTCAAGACTGAGCCCGCTCTTAGTAGTGAGGGAAGCTGAGTGCTTTTATCAACATATTAAACGTGCCATGAAGCTGTGGAAGAAATGTACTCAATATGGTCTGGCATTAATTAAGTCTTATGATGAGGCCTCTTGGGAATACTGTAGGAAGCTAATAATAGTCTGGATGTAAGATGTAAGAGTGTAGCTTTATCGTAAATGGCTTTTCAATGATCTATATTTTGTACGTGTCTGGCAAGAGATTTGACAATGTTGGAAAATGTACTTGATGTCACTGGGGCTGAAGTCTATAATATCATTTATATATAAACTACCCTGTCAAAAGTTTGTGCACCCTTGTCTTTGTATGTTGTAGCATTCTCGTTTCCCTTTAACGGAGCACAGTGATTGAGCAAACAGCTTAAAACCTATTTCTAAGCAGATGTAAAGTAGTGGACAGTCTTTTATACATTTTTCTGGATCGTTGAAAATCCTGCACTGCCAAACACCACTACACAAAGAGAAAAACAACAGGCAACCTCCGGTTCTGAAAAATTAAGCCAACGCGGACGTGCAATTGCAACTCCAAAAATGAGTCAACCCCCATAGAAAATGTTTATAGCCTGGTACAAAAAACAGGCTTTGACGTCCAAAGCTAGATTTCTCATTTATAACAACTGTATAGGGGTGAATTATGTAACCCATCAGTTAAAATTACATTAATTCATTAAATATGCATAATTAGGTCCGTGGCTGATTTGAGTGACAGCTGCAATGCAGTTTCAACCCGCTGCTATGCATCACTTTAGCTAACCAGTGACAAAAGAGTCTAACTTATAACAAAAGAGTAGTAGTTGACGCAGGATGATGTGTAGGGTGTGGATGATGGAGCTCAAATGCAAAGTAACATTAGTATGTAAATTAACATAAGCCTTTTACCTATCCTGAAGCTAAGCTAGCTAGCTTGTGGTAGCATAATCCAGCCAAAGGCCAGGCTTTGTTTGTTCTTCGTATTTCCCCATTTATGGATGCACCAGGGTTAAGATGGTCTCCTGCCAAGATGGTGACGACCAGAGCTCCCGCAGCTGAGCTTCAAAACCACTTAATTAGTTAATGAGTCTGTTTCAGATTATATATTTTATATATTTTATAAGATGAATTTTAACCAAAACAATACATTACAATTATTGTACATACTGTATATTATTAGATTTATTTTAAACTCACACTTATTTTTAAACTTCAGAAAACCTATGGGTGATGTCACAGAGGGATTGTCCAGTTTTTGTTTTTTATAAAGTTTATGGAGAAAACAGATTCTGGAACACTGTTACAAAGGTTACAAGGAACTTCATTGTGAACTGTAAAAAAAGATCCTGTCTTATTAAATCTATTAAAAAATCTTGCGGCGAGTAAATAAGTTTCAGGAAAACACCCGCAGTTGGTCATCTGCTATGCCACGTCTATGTGTCAAACCCCTGTGCTTAAACACTATGGGTGTACAAATAATACCAGGATCTCTCCAGTGAATGCTAGACATCAGAATTCTTCAGCCTAAATCCAGACTAATACTCATCTTTCTTTTCACCCATGTGAGACTTTTATTATAGTAAGACCATTTGCTGTTCAGTCAAATCTTTCAAAAAGAAAAAAAAAAGTGCTCAGAGCTCATCGAGAATGCCATAACTTGTCTTGAAGACATATAGCGAGAATTCCAGACGTAATTTTCGACACCAACTCAGCCGTGCATCAGTGTTAAATTATGTACTGTATCTTTTATTTACACTCATGCACAGACTGTAGCATTGACCTGAATGCATTAAAGTGTGAGAGTTGCAAGAAAGGGTGTGCATGCACAGGACATAAGGTGAAGTGCAAAGGCAGGATTTTTTTTTCCCTTTCGCCCATTTAAAATTTATACACAGGCTAACACCAAGGCGCAAATAAACCAAGTGAACAACAAGTAAGTAAGACAACTGAGAAAGAAAAAAAGGACGACTGTGCACAAAAAAAAATGCTTGTCCTAGACTGAAATTAAACAAGTAAATTTAGACATAAACACCTTCCATCCATTTATTTATGTGTCCCGAATCTATTGGGGATCATTGTACAGTAAGCTACAATGTTACAAAACACTGAGTTTTATCTCTTATTTTTTGCTGTGTACTGTACTATCTACATTAACAGATTATCAGCACAAACTAACCCTACTATAGTCTATTTACACACACCAGAGGCAATAAAGAGCTATGCTACGTGTATATTCTTCCAAGCTTTTCCTTCATGACATCTCTTTTAAACATTTTATCATAAATGACTGAATAAGTAGCTTTTGCCTAAACTAATAGGAGCAGTGGTAGCTCAAAGGGTTATTGCCCTGGGTTATTGATCAGAAGGTTGCCAGTTTAAGCCCTATCTCCACCAAGCTGTCACTGTTGGACCCTTGAGGGAAGCACTTAATCCTGTCTGTATCATGGCTGACCCTGCACTCTGACCCCAGTTTCCTAAGATGGGATATGTGGAGGAAATAAACCCCTCTATGCAGTAATGTGCAGTATATGTGACAAATGAAAGCTTGACTTAATTACAGGTGAAAAAAGATGCCATAAGATTGAACTGAGCCTGTTTCGGATTATATATTTTATATATTTTATAAGATCAATTTTAACCAAAACAATACATTACAATTACTGCACATACAGTATATTATTAGCTTCATTTTAAACTCACATTTATTTTTCCATAATGTCATTTAACTTGTCTGGTTCAACCTCTTAGTTTTATGCTTCTGCAACTTGGCATTTTTGCCAAAGCTGATAAATGGAATTATACTTAGTCTTAGATCACTGAGACAGTTTTACACCTACTACGTGATGCACACTGCATCCAGCATCCAAAAGGGCTGTGTGAGCTCAGTCTCTGTATGCTGTAATAAGCACGCTGTTATTGGTTCAATAACACTGATGAGAGTTACCCCTTTGGTATCAAAATACCAAAAAATATGGTACCAAATGACAAGGCATTGTTTGTTCGATACTTATGTATCGATAGTATGTAAGCAATTTCATCAGTTGGCATAAAAGCATCAAAGTTTGGACAGACGTACTTCTCACTCACTCGCTCATCGTCTTTACCGCTTTATCTTGTATAGTGGCAGGGGGGCCTGGAGCCTATCCCAGGATACTTGGGGCATGGTACAGTTCTCCCTGGACAGGATGCCAATCCATTGCAGGGCACACACACTCCAGGCAATTTGGGAAACACCAATTAGCCTAATTTGCATGGTTTTGGACTGTGGGAGGAAACCAGAGTACCCAGAGGAAATTCACCAAACTCCATGCACACAGAGGCGGGAATCGAACCCAAACCCTGTAGGTACAAGGCGACAGAGCTAACCACTAAGCCACCATGCCACCCTAGACATACTTCAATTTGCATATTATATATAAGATTTTTTTATTTAAATCTGCACATAGTCTGTAACAAGAAAAGAAAAGAAACAAAAATGAAGCAAAAACCACCTTAATATGCTTGGACCAGCATATGGTCACTTTAACTCTGCTCCAGGAAATAACAAAATAAAACACTCATGCTGATTGTACACCTCTTCTGTTGAAATTATGCATAATTTGTATATTTTGCAATTTGGTGGCTTTGTTACAATTAATAAGGTACATTTCAAAGCTAATTTCTGGGCCAAATTAAAAAAAAAAAAAAAGTTCTAATCCATTGTCTATCATTCTTTATCATTGGAGGTGGGAGTGAAAATGGATTTGGTTATGTATCGTGATTATTTAGTTTGACCATTCATTGATGGCCACACTGACTCCAAAACTGATTAAAAAAAATTAATTATTAAATTCAATATAAAATACTTAAATAATAAAATACTTAAGTAATAATGTTAAATTATAATATAATATTATAGACAAATTATAGTTTGTGTTTGAGGTGGGAAAATGTTGGAGAACCTCTATAATCCTACAGGTGGTGCTGTCTAAACTATTCACACATCGACAGGCAGCATAGCGTCTTATTTTGAGCGAGTTATTTGCTGAGCATGTTTAAAAGTGTATGAAAATCTGAAAAAATCTGAAACAGAAAATTGATAAAATCACAATACTTACATACAGTAAACGCAATACAAATGATCATCGTGATTCCTGTCCCTATTAATCATACTGTTCTTAAGTATATTTGAGGACTCTTCTCTTCAGTAACCTCTTGCAGACTGATCCATTAAATTGCAAGACTGTCACACATGCTTCACCTTGTGTGTGTGTGTGTGTGTGTGTGCTTGTTATTCTGATGCTGTGCTACCATAAGTCCCATTGAATTTTCTCTCTGCTGCACTTGAAGGTCTACAGGTCATTAGAGATGACCACCATTTGCAGATATGCACCAGACACTTCCTGGTAGAGTAATCCCTCTCCTCCGTTTCCCAGATGGGAGGTGGACGGAAATTGGGTAAAAGCTAAAGGGTTGGCATTGTACTCTCTCTCTCTCTCTCTTTCTCTCTCGCTCCTCCTTTTGACAGATCTATGTGCAGTTGGAAGCGAGCAGCGTGTGAAGTGCTCACGTCTCTTCCCGGCATCAGAGGGCAGAGTGAGCTAATTTTTCCCCTGCTAGCAGCTGCATAATGGGATCTGCAGCCTTCCTTGTTCACTGTTCCACCAGCCATTGCAGATTAGAGGTAATAAATCTTAGTTAAGAGATGCTGGTGAGTGCTTGACACCCGTCTTTGTTGATGAGATCGAGCGGATGCACATCCGAATAAACGGCAGAGAATATCAAGTCTAATAGGACCGCTAGTTACAAATACAGCATTGTGTTTGTCACGGTTGGGAATCAGTCGCGGTGATGCTATAGTACACGCTTGCTTGTCCCTTATTTCTAATGGTCTGTCTTTCTCTTTTTTTCCTTCTGTTTCTCACATGCATGAAGGTTTTCTAATCACTTATTCTCTCTCTCTCTCCAGTTTCTCTCCTGCTGTCCCTGGGAGACTCTCTCTCTCTCTCTCTCTCTCTCTCTATCTGACGAGACATTCTCGCTGACGAGATCGCATTGTGCGATGTAATTATCAACACACAAATGATAGCTGCCCTTATAGCATGATGATAATTGGTAACTGCTTGCCATGAGATTAACATGAAGGTCTGTCCAACACAGCATCCTTGCATGCATTAGTGCTAATGGTGGCCTAAATCGTGCTAACGATCAACTGATGATAAATTGCACAGCCTTAATAGAGAGTTACTGCTAATGATGGTCTGTAAGATCAGTAAACAAGTCCTCGTTTTCCGCATACAGTATGTCTACAAACTCAGATATGGACCCGATTTAAAACATGCCAGTAGGACTAAGCCTGGTGTGTCAGTTAAGGTCGTGACACTGTAATGTCATGTCAGAAAATGTCACGACACCAGCACCACCAACTAAAATGTCAACAAAATCTATGTTCCTTGACTCGACATAAAAATTGACAAAAGCAAATTTGCATAGCCGATAAATGATTATACGAGGGGGAGTCAAGAAAGATACACACTCTAGCTGTAGAATTTATTTTAATGAACTTTCATTGAAGACAAAGACATAATTTTTTTGGCATAATCTTTTTTTTCCGTAATACTTTTTGTCCATCTGCGTTCACTGTAATGACCACTGTTGATTGTCGGACCTTTCCCCTGATAATGTTCCAATACTTCTGGTCCTTGAGAATCCAAGAAAACTGTAAGCGTTGGTGAATTTTACAGCTGATGGTCGACTTTTGGACTTTTTCTCATTCGGCGATTGAGGATGTTTCCGTTCCATACTCTGCCGTTTACTCTCAGACACGTAGTGATGAATCCGTGTCTCATCACCAGTAACGATTCTCTTTAAGACACTTTCACGCTCCAAAATCTTTTTGTTTTGCAGATATCCAAAGTGTCTGTTTACGCTCTTCCATGAGTTTTTTTTTTTTTTTTCTGAACCAGGAACACAGGTAGACCACAAAAACAATCTGAATCACTGCACGCTGCTCTCCTTTTGTGCAAATCGCAAGCAGGGCATCCATTTTTGTTGCAAATGAACTGATATAAGACATTCACATCTGCACAGCAGTGACTGTAGAGAGAGCAGCCTTAAACAGAAAGCACTGTTAAGAAGCTTTAATATTTCTGCAGTGCGGATAATTTTTGACTCACCCCTGTATGGGTTTCAAAGAGTTTGCAAAACTGTTAAGTATCTACTGTATATAATCTATTACATAAAAGCTACATAACCTCTAAAGTCTCCCAAAACTATTTATTTATTTATATTCTTTTAATGACTAAATAAATACCTGTCAGTGTATTGAGGTACTTTTATTTATCATTTGTCCCTGCAGGCCAGATACACTGCATAATCTTTAGTTATATATAATAAGTATTTTACATTTATTTGTACTTCAAAGCAAAAAAAAAGGCAGCTTTGTGTATATTTAGCTTTAATATATTCACTGTCTGAATGTCTCCTAATTGACTGTGATGGAAAGTATCGAACAAATACGCCAATGCAAATTTTCAGAATTAATGACTAGTCCCACAATCACATTAATCCTGATTCGTTGATATTTTATGTTTGCTGATGGCTAATAAGTATAAAAAATACGATCTTGTTTCAGAACTATGGAGATTTATTGATAAATACATAATGATGCATGATGGCATGATGTACATTTCCATTCTCTAAATTTCACAGTAGCCGTTAATATCTCTCTCTCTTTCTGGCATCTTTCCTTTCTGGCATTTCTTTTTTATCAGTATAAAGATTTATTATTATTATTATTATTATTATTATTATTATTATTATTATCATTATTATTATTATTCATTAATTTTTTTGCTTATGCCAGGAAAATTTCCAGCCTTGTGGGCAAAACCTGTTGATCACAAAGAACTTTTATTTATTTATTTATTTATTTATTTATTTATTTTTTAAGCCAGAGGGGTGTAACAGGGTCAGGTCAGGGTGATTAAATGGCCTCTGAGTTAATTTTGTGTTTTCCAAAAAAAAAAAAAAAAAAAAAAAGAGAGATTAGAAAAGATTCCAGCTTTACAGCTTGTATTCTCACTCCGATGCAAGCTGTAGTCTGGATTTCATGATTCTCTACAGTCATTTTACCCAGTTCCATAGTGGCAAACTCACGTACCATTTGGTGTTGTGGTTTGGGAGTCCATGCATAATGCTTTATCTTTTAAGCAATGATTTCCTACTTGTTCTGTTAAGATTGAATAATGAATCTTGGGTTTACATACTGTATTTATTTACCTGAATGTATCAGCTAAAGGCCAAAACATGGCGTCGGTGCTAAAAAGTGTCTCACCTAGCCGAAAAAAGTTAATTTTCAGTTAGGATCATATAACACAGTTATTCATAATACTTAATGCTTCTTATCTTCCAATCCATGATTTGCTTTTTTGTAAATATGCATATATAACACATTTATATTTTTATCAAATAAAAAGAAACACATTTGTTAAATACAATTTTATGCCCTTTCATGTAGCGTCTGTAACTTTAAAAAAAAAAAAAAAAAAAGGTTTAAATATTTTATTTGTTATTCAGATTTAGACTTCACATCAAAAGACAAACATGAAAAAGTGTATTATTTTAAAATGCAAAATTGTTAAGATATTCCAACATGAATTTGACATGGTTACGGACACTACAGATTGTTTTTTGGGGGAAAAAATTCTATATTTTGCACGGAATGCTTTAAATTTAAGCAACAATTTTTACAGGTCATATGCTTCTAGAAGCTTACACCAATTTTAGTATCAATGCTCATAAAGAAATATCAATAATTTGCATTTAAAATTATTATTGTTTGAAGTGAGACAGTATAACACTGAAAACTGCCCATTTTTGGGTAACATTTTCTCCAAAACGGCGGATGTTAATAACTTAAAGTTTTTAGGGAAGCAAGATTATTCATTTCCATGTTGTATAAACTTCAGAAGTAGCTTCTTTGGCACACACATTTTCTGTATTAACATGTAAATATGTATTAAAAAATTAATAAAAATAGACACCAATACTGTAAGCAAAATCAATAATGATGGGAATCACCAAAGGATCTCCCTATACAATGAAACAAACTTAGCAAATAATTTACTTATGCCACATACTGTAGGTTGCTGTGCTGCCTGCCAATGCATGAATAGTTTAGAGCATGATACCTGTTGCATTATAGAACAAGGGCAACCTCAAATGCAAACACATAAAAAAAAAAAAAATATTAAAATCTGATTTTGTTGTCCAATATGTAAATTGCCAGACAAAAAAATTACGTTACATAACTGAATGAATTTTCCCAAAAAAATCAATGCTGATTTGATGATGTTTACTTAAGTAAGAAGTGTTAAATGTGTATAATTAATCAGTAAATGATGACTATGGCATTGCTACTCCTGCTACATTGTTGTGTAGTCCTAATATTAAAATGATTTCTATTTCTAATATTTTTTCTATTTTTTTTTATTGTTTTCCTGATGGAAGTGTTTTTCTTGAGTGATGCCATAAGGGTATAGCAGCGCAGTATGTTGTGTTGTTGCTCACCATGGTTCGTTTCTAAGCACTGTCAGTGTTGAGTTTCTGTGCAAGTTCTCCCCATGTCCATATGGGTTCGTTTCCTTCGACTTTAGTGGACTGGCTCTATAGTCAGTTGCCCCTATGAGCTATAAAAGTGTGTGGGTGTGGGTGTGTGTATGTGTGCTTGTGTGCATTCAATGGAATGTCATTCTTGTTCATCTCCTGGGACAGTCTCCTGATCCTGTCCAGGATTAAAGGGACTGCTAAACATGAATGGATGAAGGAGTAAGGTGAAGCGATTAATGGCTCCTTAGCCTTTTCCAGACAAGAATGTTAGAGTTTTAGTCATTTTCACAATTGAGCTCAAGTCCGAGCAGAGGTAGCTCAGTGGGTTAATGCTCTGGGTTACTGAACAGAAGGTTGGCGGTTCAAGCTCCACCAAGCTGCCAATGCTGGGCTCTTGAGCAAGAGCTTTACCGTTTTTCTGCTCCAGGGTTGCTTTAACATGGCTGACCCTGAACTCTGACCCCAGCTTCCTAACAAGCTGTGATACAGTAGCATGCAAAAGTTTGGGCACCCCTGGTCAAAATTTTGGTTAATGTGAATAGTTAAGCAAGTGGAAGGTGAAATTATCTCCAAAAGGCATAAAGTTAAACATTAAACACTCTTTTGCAATATTTTAAGCAATATCAGTGTATCGTTTTTGTTTTCTACAATTTTAGAGTGAAAAAAAAGCAGCAAAAAGAATGGGAAGCCTCATGAGACTTGAGCTCTCTCATAACTATGACCAAGGTATCAGACCTTAAATAGTCTGTTAAGGTCATGGCTTGTTCACATTCATCTTTAGGAAAGGCCAGATGATGCAAAGTTCAAAGCTTTCTAAACACCCAGACTCCTCTAACTTTGTCCCAGCAATCAGCAGCCATGGGTTCCTTTAAGCAGTTGCCTAGCACTCTGAAAATGAAAATCATTGATGCCCAGGAGAAGCAGGAGAAGTCTACAAGAAGATAGCAAAGTGTTTTCAGGTACCAATTTCCTCAGTTCAAAAATGTAATTAAGAAATAGCAGTTAATAGGAACAGTGGAGGTGAAGATAAGGTCTGGATCACCAAAAACAGCGAGAACTGCTTGTAGGGTTGCTAGAAAAGCTACAACCCTGGTTTGACTGCAAAAGATCTCCAATGAACATTTGGCGACCCTTGAGTTGTATTACAGTACACTGTTTTTCAGTACCACCTGCACAAATATGGCCTTCATGGAAGAGTCATCTGAAGAAAACCTCTTCTGTGTCATCACCACAAAATCTGTATATTTGTCACATGCCTGATGCATTTTGGAAAAAAGTCCTGTGGACGAACAAGTTTAAAATAGAACTCTGGCAGCAGTGAGAAAAGGTATGCTTGGAGAACAAAGGGCACAGAATTGCATGAAAAGAACACCAGTCCAACTGTTAAGCATGGGGGTGGATCAATCATTGATTCAATTAAAATCCAACAAATTCTGGAAGCAAACATAATACCATCTGTAAAAAATCTGAAGTTGAAAAGATGATGTCTTCTACAAATGGATAATAATCCTAAACACACCTCAAAATCCACAAAGGACTACCTCAAGAGACGTAAGCTGAAGGTTTTGCCATGGCCCTCACAGACACCTGACCCAAACATGATTTGAACATCTATGGATAGACCTTAAAACAGCAGTCCATGCAAGACGGCCCAGGAATCTCACAGAACTGCAGGACTGCGGTAGGGAAGAATAGACGAAAATTCCGCAAACAAGAACTGAAAGACTCATGGCTGCCTTTAAAAAGTGTTTACAAGCTGTGGTGCATGCCAAAGGGGGTGCTACTAGGTACAAATTATACAGGGTGCTCAAACTTTTGCGGCGGGCCCTTTTCCTTTTCTGTTATTTTTTATCAATGTAAAAGATGAAAATAAAAGAAATGATTTTGTTTAAAATATAAAGAGTATGTCATTTGTAACTTGATGCCTTTTGGAGATTATTCAACTTCCATTTGCGTACAGTAACTGTTCACATTAACTGAAAATTTGACTAGGGGTGGCCAAACTTTCGCATGCTACTGTATGCATGTCCCTTTTGAGGAGGGGATTAGTGTATGTAGTAATTGCAGGTTTGTGTTTATACTGACGAGCTCTCTCTGAAGTGGATCAGAAGGATCCACACAATTCCAAAGGTCACATTAATACATTCATGTTTCCCACATGAAGGCACCCATTTGGCGCTTTTTTAATTATACTTTTTATTTGTGTTTTAGATGCATTGCACAGTAATATTTGAATGCATGCAATGGGATTATGCACAGAAAAATCCCCAGTGTTTAAAGTGGACATACAATCCCAATTTTGCATAGGTTAATATGATTCTTTAGGGTCCTAATGAAAAGTTTGTAATAT
>JAQQZS010000019.1:2234537-2246779 GCA_030068045.1 Platyallabes tihoni | reverse complement strand
TAGTTTCAAGAACTGCAATCCTTTGTAGAAGTGTTTGGCAGGTCATGCAGCAAGTAGATTCCACAAGAGGCATTTTCATTCTTGTCTGTTTGAGGTAGGCAGCTGTGTTTTCCTGTCGCTGGAATGTAAGCTGCTGGCGGTGGGAGGAAAAAGTCCCCTTTTCGTCCAATTTTAATGTTTGTTCCAAAAATGTTTTGTTTGAGCACTGTGCTGATCTGCTGAAGTAGAAAAAAAGAAAAAAAAAGTACAGATACAGGGAATAAAGCGAGCAAAGCGCAGAGCAGTAAGCAGGAACGTCCGAACGGTAGCGAAGCCGGAAGCAGTTATAGATAAAAATACTACATGTCTATTAAAGTACTTATTGCTAGCGATGCATCAATCAATGCATCATTTTCTTTTAACCTTTGTATGTCTTTTCATACTGATAATAATATTACTGACATATTTGCTAGCTGAAGTGAACTGCTCTCATATTCAACAGCTTCGTATGTGAACGCAGTTCTCTGCACATTGTGTTCATTTCTAATCAGGTTAGTTGTATTGTAGGATTTTGTAGCTGTATTACCTGCTACTGATATTTTCACAGAGCACACTTTGCAGTCTCCTTTGGAATGACGAGGGGCGTTCGAGTCAAACTGGGACCTTTAAAAATTCTGGGTAATGAAGGCATGAAACTGATTGACATCTACAGGAGACTTCAAGTACTGTACAGTACACTGATGAGACGCTCATCATCGTCTCATCATATATACTGAGTTATCCTGTATAAAGGTTATAAAGGGTCACGGGGGGTTGGAGCCTATCCCAGGCAGAAGGTACTGTAGGGTACACCCTAAAGGAGGTGCTAATCCATGCAGGGCACACACACTCACACACACAATACGGGCAATTTGGGGACACCAATTAACCTAATCTGCATGTCTTTGGATTGTGGGAGGAAAATGGATTTCCTGGAGGTAACCCACCAAAACTTTACTCACCCCTTTTTTTTTAATTGTTTTTTTGAGTGCACATAAACAAATGGATAAATGCAAGAATGAACTATTGAGTAAATGGCAAAGTTTTTTTTTTATTATTATTATTTATTTATATTAACTTATTATTTATATATATTTAAGGGAGAGCATGCAAACTCCATGTACACAGACCCTGAGGCGGGAGTCGAACCCAAACCTTGAAGGTGCAAGGCAACAGTGCTACCACTACGCCACCTGGTGAGACTCTTCGATTTTTCCCCCCACCTTAATGCAGGACAATACAGATGGATAGTTTTATATAAAGAAATAAAGGGAGTTTTTACTCTCGTAACTCTGTTCTCTTATTCTGCACAATCAAAAGTTCCCAGTTTGATTTGAACACCCCTCGTAAAAGAACATAGTTAAACAAGCTACTGTATCACTGTCATTTTAATACACATAGTTGCATGTGTATTATTGTGCTGATGTGTACTAAGCTTTATTTCACTTTCAAGCCTTACAAACAATATCCAGCCAATAGCTAAAATATATATAATTAAGTTATATAATAGTCTGCGTTTGTTTAGGTCAGGTATATGAATTATTTGACCACTTGAAAACACAATGATATGACACTCATCACAAAATAATATACCGAGCAGCTCTGGCAAAAGGGAAAATACTCAGCTTTTAGCACCAAGTGCTTTTCCAAAAAAATGAAAATAAATAAATAAATAAAATGACCTCTTTTTCCCCGGCATAATCCTTCCACGGCTTACTGTGAGATTTGTCAGATATTTAGGCGTTGTCGAATAATAATAATGAGTAGGCATGACTTTTTGGGTCGTGGGTTTCGCCTCGCTGAACACGACACCACTGGAAACAGATTGCCTGTTGCCATGGCAATGCAACACCAAAAAATCCATAAAGGAGGCAGATTTTTTTTTTCAGGCTGTACATGATTTTCACAAGTCCAGTGGAATATTTAAAGTACGCAGCCTTTAAATTGTGTTTGTCCGCAAATACACTGGACGGCCACTTTATTATCGGGTCCTCTTCCAAATTAACGTTGAAGGTGAGGGACAACAGTATTCAAGTGCAATATTTCACATTACCTTGCACCTTCAGGGTTTGGGTTCGACTCCCGCCTCAGGGTCTGTGTACATGGAGTTTGCATGTTCTCCCTGTGCTTGGTTACCCGGGTTTCCTCCGGGTAATCCGGTTTCCTACCACAATCCAAAAACATGCAGATTAGGCTAATTGGTGTTCCCAAATTGCCCGTATTGTGTGTGTCGGTGAGTGTGTGTGACCTGCCATGGATTAGCACCTCCTCCAGGGTGTACCCTATCTTGTGCACTGGGATAGGCTCCAGCCCCCCGTGACCTCTTTATACAGGATAACTCAGTATATATGATGGACGATTTATTACTCGAGTACTTTTATTACTGGACTATTACTCCACTACATCCTACACTAAATATCTGTACTTTCTACTTCACTACATTTCTACATGGAGGTATGTTACATAACCAGAGTGGCGTGTGGAAGTTGAAGCAGTGATATCATCACTTGCTGACTATTATGCATATTGCATGATCTGACTTCCCTCTATGAAACGAGACTCAAGAGAAAAATTCAAAACTTTCTGTCCAATGATCTGGAGAGAACACTTAGATTTTATTAAGACAAAAGAAAAAAAATATAAGAAAAAAATCATACGAGACTACAATACCTATAAGATAAGTAAAATTAAAAAAAGTTTTAACATATTGAAGCTTTAAGTGGGAACAAATAGTCATACTGTACATGGACCAAATGTACATTTTAAAAATTGCTATCAGGCTCCAGAGGTTACATGGGGTAAAAGTGAATCAATTTTTTAACCATTACGGGGGGGGGGGCGGGGGGATCAAAGCAAACAAAATAAAATCAATCTCATACCACCAGTATGATGTGTACAGTCTAGTCTATAAGATTAGACTAATCTTAACTCTATTTTGAAGCATTTAGTCTGAATATGTAACAAAACTCAAACGAAAAACAAAAAAAAAACTCAACTCCCAGAACAAAATGATTTCTTTTCCTATTATTTTTAATTTCCAGCTCATAATTATACCTCCTTTTTATTTAAACTGTTTACGGGCTATGAAAAACATTGTTCCATACAGAAGGTACAGCTATATCTGCCTAAACTGCTACAGTACATACTCAGATCCGTCATAACCACAGGCAAGTGAAGTGGATTACGTTGATTATCTCATTACATTGACACCTGTCAAGAGGTGAGATATATTTGGCAGCGAGTGAACGGTCAGGTCTCAGAGTTGATTTGTTGGAAGCAGGAGTCATGAAATGAAGGTTTATTTTTTGCTTTGCAGCCAGAAATGTCTCACTTCTCCAACTCATTTTTACTTACCTTGAGTCTGAGTTAGGTTTGAGTTTGTTAGCAAGCTTTATGTCATTAAAAATCTGTCCTTAGGTTAAACTTGGAATCGAACCCAGAACCTTGAGGTGCAGGACTACAGTGCTAACCACTAAGCCACTGTGCCACCATGTGCTGATCACAGGAAGGTATAATAAATATAGGTAAATAAAAAATACTGAGAAGTGGTTGAGGTTTGATTTATGGTAACCTACTGTAGGACCTGTTTTTTTTCCAGACCAGTAGGCCTTA
The DNA here is from genome assembly GCA_030068045.1 of Platyallabes tihoni. Taxonomy (NCBI): domain Eukaryota; kingdom Metazoa; phylum Chordata; class Actinopteri; order Siluriformes; family Clariidae; genus Platyallabes; species Platyallabes tihoni. Next base: position 2,243,149 of record JAQQZS010000019.1, on the reverse strand, counting down.
AATAAACTGACTATAGCATCAACTACTGTATAATGTATCTCACTCTGGCAAGCAAATATTTATCATTCATCCTGTAATGCTAGATAACCCATAGATCATGACAGCTATAGTTAGATTAAGTTAACTGCCTGGTTCTTAATTTTTGATTTCAGAATAACATATACTGTATTTATAAAGGAAAGTAAATAATCAGGAATGTATTCTCTCTCTCTCTCTCTCTCTCTCTTTCTCTCTCTCCCCCACTCTGACATTTTGGTGATGCGTACTGTATATCCATGAGAGTTCAGAGTCGACTGAGATAAAATATCCTCTGCCACAGAAATCACTCAAGAGTGATGGAGTCTCTGAAACCCAGGTCAAGGCTGAGCCACTTGCTACGCACCTAAGCAGGTCTTACACTGATGCACTGACGCATAGGCGGGTCACTGGTTGTGCATCAGACCTAAAGCAGAAGCCGTATGGAAAGTATATAAAAATCAATTACAGTATTAGTGACTTCTCAATTCCTGAAAAAACCCTTTATGTTTAGACTAAGGAGCAACAAAGTCATTTCCTATGAACATACAGTGCAGATTTGTCACTGATGTATTCTCCTTTAGATACAATGTTATAAAGTTGCAAATCCAGACAAATTTCTCAGACCAATCTTGGGTTTTTTATACAGTTCCATGCTCACAGCAGGAGTTCCTACGTTACGTTCCCAAGTACTGTCTGATGTGCAAACATGGAAGAATAGCTTACAACTAAGGTTTTATTGTGTTGTTTCATGGTTAACGGTCAGCTACAAAGCTAACTAGCTTCAAACACATGGCTGAATCTCAAATCCCTCTCGATCAAGGGCGCTACTTGGTGTGTGGAACACGAGAATTGTTCATCCTACATAGTGCAATAGCTTTCCATTTTACACTATTTAGGATATTATTGGGATATTATTGGGATATTAGTCACATGCCTACAAAAATTCTGTAGGCACATTTCAAATAAAAATAAAAGCCTGACTTATCTCATAATTATGACCTACTGACATACAGAAATCATGACTTACAGTACATATGACTACTTATAGCCACTTATCTCACAATTATGACTTACCAACTTATCCCTTATAACCGTGACCTACTATCTTATACTTATGACTGCTCAAAGCGACTTATAATTATGTCTCTCATTCTAAATGTCATCTAAATATCATCTCCATTACTTATCTCATAATTACAACTTATGATCTCATAATTGAGACTTGTTCTCATGAAGCCTTATCTCATAATTATGGCTTACTGCATAATTCCATTCATCCATCTTCTTTTAATTGTGTGAAGCTGCTTTGAGACAATGACCATTGTTAAAAGCACTATATAAATAAAATTGAATTGAAAAATCAAATTGAATATACTTTAGGAACCTCTGTAGTCCCATTTTTCATTCCCATTTTACGACTGCGGTAGGACCTCTGGTCAACATTCATACGCGGGCAATTTGAGAACGCCAACTAGCTGACTGCATCTGACTGCATTGGTGAAAGGCAACAGTGCTAACCACTAAACCACTGTGCCACCTAACTCATGATTATTACTTACTACTGTAACTCATAATAAATAACATTCAGTATTTCATATTTAGTTAGTACGCCATAAGTATAAGTTCTGTTTTTTTCTGTGTTTTTTTTGTATGTGTTTCCCTACTTCCACACTACTGTATAAAGTATTACTACATAATAAATACTGCAAAGGTCATGCCCTCAAAGAACAAGTGCAAAAAAATCATCTTCTTTTGGACAAATAGCTGGGAAGAGCTGGACTGTTTGACAGGAAATCATTGGTTTATTAGTTTTTAACATTCCACATACACATCGCATTAACTGTAACGACAAATGAACAAAGTGTGGGTGGACATTATTACAAAAAATATATAAATAAATCAAACCATTTCAAAAGAAAAAAAGGAATTTGAGAGATCATTCGAATTTTAACTACAGTTCTAAGTTTAGATGTATCTGTTTCATTTGAGGTGTGAGTGTGTGCTCTTCCTCCTCTCTGCGCTCCCTCACTCTATTAAAACAGCCATGTGTTACCTGCACATGCTCAAACAGGCAGATGTCTGTCGGTAATGCCACATTGATCTTCCCAATCCACTCAACCAAAGCAGATATTTAAAAAAATTCTGTTGTGCCTCCAGATTTTCTCAGTGTATAAATCTCCATCCCAGCAGTAGGTGCAATCTGTACTTGAGAGGTCTAGAATTTTAGTGCGAAACTCAAACTTTTCTACCAGTCTGCACAGAAGGCAAAGGAAGAGCATTATTCTGCATACAGGGTCGCATGAGAACTGGAGCCTATCACAGGTTCCAACCTCTACAAGTATCACTTAATGCTGTTATTTATTTATTTTATTATTTTATTATTTAGCTCTCTGTGACATATTTATGAAAGGTGTGCTAACTATTGCACAAAATTTTATTTACAGTATGGAAACCCCAAGACAACCATGACTAAATATAAATGAATACTACTACTACTGCTACTATTTCTACTACTAATAATAATAATCATCATCATCATACATACATGCATACATACATGTACTGTACATACTAGTGATTTGTATAAGTATTCATCTTAATTACACTGTGTGCCATGAATTTAAACAAAATAGCTCATATATTTCATAAGGTGTGTGGTAAACTAATATAATTGGTGATGATCAAATAATAATAATATAAAGTTATGCTTACATAAGTACTGTACTTAAGTACATATTTCATGTATCTGTACTTGACTTAAGTAGTTTAGTTTTATTAGATGATACTTTTTACTTTGACTCCACTCAAAACTACAGCAAATATCTGTACTTGTACTTAACTACTTTGTTTCTGCATGCCGTTGCATTACAGTACATAACCACAGTGATGTGTCGCTTTTGAAGTGGGAAACTGCTGACTGTTGACTATTATGCATAATTACATGACATTCCTTTCCTTTGAAACACACGTAATAGCTTAACAGGCCTTAAACAGGTTTGTAAAGTTCCCACCCAATGCCCAAACCCCAGCCACTGGATGCAGTGCCAGTCCCAAGCCTGGATAAATCGAGAGAGAATCCTCGACGGAAGCAGCGAAAAGTCCAACAACAACTGATATTTGTTGGAAACCCAAGGGGGTGAATAGTTATACAAGCCACTCTATAACAATAATACTATTATATTCAAATATTTAAAATATTTAGGGTTTCAACCTAGATTTCACCAATGTGAAGCATAGTGGTGGGAGGATCATGCTCAGATTTAAACTTGTACTGCAATATACGTAAACTAACACTACAACATGGAGTCATAGTTGTATGACCAATCTTTCCCTTTTTTAAAAAGGTACTCAATTGAAATTATGGACTTTGTGTAATAACGCATTTCAGTATTTGAGCTTGTAACCCTCAAAGGCAAAGACACACACCAAGAATAAGCTCCATCTCAGTATTCCCTATATTCCACTGCAGTGAGATGGAGAAAGCTCTTTAGATGCTTCATGCAACTTTTGTAACATGCCATGGCGATCTCTCGCATATCTGACAGGAATAAGAGACAGTCATTTCCACCTGGAGCCTGAGAGAACTGAGGGACACGTGCTCCATCGCAGGGTTATGATTAGTGTTACTGCACGGATCCAGGATGGATGATGAATGATAGCAAGGATTTTGTACGGGCTGCTTTTTTATATATATAGACAAAAGCCTATTCAATTCTCTTTCGAGTGATGGAATTTACTCTGAAGGAAAAAAGAAAAATTGCTTTCGAAGAGTCGCCATGGTGAGCCTGCTTCATTGATGGACACAGAGGACCTTCTTAACACAGACCCTGAGATTACATTGCCCCCCCCAAAAAAAATTAAATGAGACACTATTTGTAATAGGTATATCATTACAAATATATAAAGAAGTGAGCTTAAATGATTGATTGGGATAGAAAATTTCATGTCTCAAATATTTTTTTTTCCATTTTATCTCAATTTTCAAGGGTAATTTTAGCACACGGGCTCCACATCCTTGTCTCATACAGTATAATGAGAACTCATTGAGCTATTTCCTCTCATTAGAAGGAACAAGCCGAACAGTGAGGTATGTTTTACCGCCTGACATTTGTATTCATTTGAATGATTCATTATTATTATTTTTTAAAATAATAAAGCAGGAAAGGAGCATCTCCTCAGCAGCGCACAGCCGGAGCAGGAGGAAGATGCTCCAGTATATCTATGATTATTTAATGACCCGCACACATTACAGGGGCTTTGTTAATATTAATGCCTATATGGCTGAACGTCTCTTGAGAACTACGAGCGACTTCACAGCTGCACAGTTCTCTGTGTAGAGGCACTACAGTCAGTGCTGGGATTAACATTTCAGGCAGTGGGATGAGGCGTAGTGTTCATATGGCTTCATAAATAATGCCTTGCTTACATTAACATTTATAATGCCCTATTACAACAGATTTCGGGGTATATTCTGGTGTTATGTCACTAAAGAGAGTCAGATCCAACATGATATACTGTAGAGTGTAATATCTTTACTTTAAAGCACATTGTCGAATAGTTGCCTTGCAATACTAGACCCGTCTGATATAAAGTTTTGAGTTGGTTTGCAAAATTAATTTAGAGTCCATGCTAAACTGATGGTGAACCATAACTGAATATACCACTTGGTACCCAACTAGCCTAACCTGATAAATCAAACTGCTATTAGCTAAAACCTACTGTAAAATCCAGTTTTAATTGGGGATTAGTACTAAATGTACCCCATCAAAAACTTTAGCAGATCTGTATAGCTTGGCATTTTGTCAGTAGTTAAATGATGCTAAGATTCTATCTATGGGCCATCAAGCACATTGGCAACGGATACACCCTATTGTGGAGATACTGTATATCCATTGTTTCTGTAGCAGTTACTAACTGTGCCGCAAAAATGAGGCTGGTTTTGGGTTGCCAGTTTGATGCCCAGTTGGATCTGAGCACTTGGGGGAGAAGGAACTTGCTCAGAGGTCCAACAGTGGTAGCCCACAAACCTCAGGGCTTGAACTGGTTGTATCTGAGTACTTGGAGGTGAAAGACTTTGCTCAAGGGTCCAACAGTGGCTGCCAGGGAGTATCAGGGCTTGAACCAGGGATCTCCTGGTCAGCAGTCCAACAACTTAAACCCCAAGCCACCCCTGCCCCCAATGATGCTGGGCAGCCACCTAGCCTGCAACACATCAGATATACATAAAGTACATACAGTACCTGAATATTTATACTAGTAAGAAATTAAATACATTAAACAAGCCTCTTGATACATTTGATGTCACGCACAGGCTTATTTTTTTTATGATCACAACAGTGTGGAAACAAAGTGGATTACATAAACTCATTTATAAAATGAACAAAGCTAGCTACTGTACGTAGCTAAACATGTCCGCTGCAGACAACTTGATCTTGCTGTTTAGCATTAGCAAGCTAGTTTTTTGGGGTCGATTTTACACAAGCTATGTAGGATTGTTAATTAAATATACAAATTAGGGATGTTAGCTAACGAATAAGCTGTTATAATTAGGTTACTAAAGGTTACTTACTAGTTACTAGGTTACTTACTAGTAAGGTTACTAAAGGAAAACACTTTGTCCCGGTTTGCCTTCGTATCATTGTGTTTGTATGGTACAAGTCAAACTGGGAATAATAAACAGTATTTATATAGAATCACAGAGCTCTTGCATTTTTAATATAATCTTGAGGAATGTTATGGTTGGAACAGATGAGAGGGGAAATGAGGTTGCTGCTGAGGTTGTTACATTAACAACCAATTTTTACATTTTTAAACAATACACTCTAAAAAATGCTGGGTTGTTTCTGTAAACACATTGTTGGGTTGTTTATTCTGGGTCAACTGAGATGTAGTGGGTCATTTACAAATGAAGACCTGGTTTGGTTATTTTGACCCAACAACTGGTTTATTCTTTATTCTCTGGTTTCTCCAAAAAAGTCTGCAAAATGTTTGAAATATTACTGTTATTGTGTCACAAAGTGTAGCTTTAAGATTCATTTAAGTGAGAATGTATGTGTGTACAGCTCAAAACATCAAACGGTTATTAAAGATAGAGTCTATTTTAAAAATTGCCTCAACAATTTCAGAGATTTGAGCTCCAGGCAGGTAATACAGGTGCTCTGCGCTCATGTAGCCGCCCGACGCTGCCTCACCTCGAAAAGAACTTCTGAAAACTACCGCTGACTGTGATGTCTCTGCAGTGGTGAAAACAGCGGATTTATTTCACTTTGTGTATTTCTAAAATGCAATCTTTGGTATAATACGTTCATGGTATTATATATCATGACTGCGTGATGCATCCTGTACACCGCGTTACATTTGCAATAAACCGGATGTTCTCAAACCCTCGAGTGCACTTCCAAGTCTAGTCTGTTCTTTGCGTTCTTGGAATTGAGACACGGCATGACGAACTTTCTGGATTCTTCACTGAAGCGAGGGTCACGCCACTTAAAGCTGGTAGTATTTTATGGTAAGTTAATATGATTTTTTACCTAAATTTTAAATGTTGTAGTTGTGATAGGAACAAGCTCATTTTCATGTTCATTCGCATTTCCACCTTTCCACCAAGTCGCACTTTGATACGGGGGTGTGGGGATGTTCATGTTTTTATATTCTGTGCCAATAGTCAGCTATACTGTATTTTATGAGAAAAGTGTGTTTGTAGCACACACAAATAAAAAAACCTAAATTTACTAAATGTAATCTTGATGTAATTTTAGGGACATTACTAGTAATCTTCACTAAAGCTATGTGTGGAAAGTCTGTTGGCATATTTTAAAATATTTTAAAGTTGCCAGAAGAAGCAATTGGGGTGTTTAATGACTTAATATGTCTGAAAATAACAGACATATTAAGTCATTAAACACCCCAGCTGTTGGTTTATTATTGGCGAACTTTCTGAATTCTTTACTTCTGACTGGATCATCATACTCAGAGCACTCAGTATTTTATGGTAAGTTAATGTACATTTTAACTTATTTTTTAGTACGTTATGGTAGGAGCAAGCAAATTTTATTGTTCAAATTTAAGTGTATTGATATTGTGGTGTGGGGTTAATATTTTTTTTCCATTCTGTTTTTTATTATTAAAAAATGAGAATGAGTCATTGTTAAGTTGTAGTTTAAAACGAGCTTTTTTTTTCATCCTGATGAAATATTTATTGTAAGTTGTAAATTCATCACTTAAATATCGTATTCTTCTAGGGTTTGATGAGAATTTAAAATGGGGTGAATGTTTCGTATGAAATCCAGATGGAGCGCCGTGTCCTGTTATCCCTCACACATTAAATAGTGAAGTAAATTATTCAGAAATATACTGTACACTAAATTCATGTTCACATTATGTATTTTTGTGTATTGACAAGAGAAAAAACATTGTGCATTAAATACTGTACATGTGCAGCTGTACGTCCTTAACAAACATGCTTGACATAAATGTTAGTTATATTGCAACACTAAGTGATGGTGTGTAATCCACAGGTGGGGACCAGCATGATGGAAATGATATCTGCAACGTATGGAGTATGACTGGTTGGTATGGAGATCTTTTGTGCCTTGGGGATGAGACAAGAGGGACCTGCCATTGTTGGAGGCAATGCTATTGATACAGACTCTTTGGTGGAGGCCTTTGATGTTTTTTTTTTTTTAACGTTAACTACACAAAGCAGGGTCTTCTTACCTGTGAGTTTCTCCAGAATACTGTAGATCAGGTCGATGGACACGAGTACTCATCTGTTAAATTTTTGAGGACAACAGTTTTTTCACCCCACATTTAATTAATAATATGTTTAAAAGTTTTATTGTTTCTGTTTTTAATATCATTTTGAACAAAATGAAAAAGTAAGAGTTAAATAACTAATAATTAAAATATTAAGATGGGAAATGTTTGATGTCATGAAAATAAGGGGCATTATAATATTTGTATTGGAAATTTATATTAAAAAAAGTGTTTATTAAAAAAGTGTTGAAACATTGTATTAAATGCAAAAAAATGCAATTACAGGGTCCTCTTGTTCTTATTGTTTCACAGAGATGTTACATTTATTTTATATTTAACAAATGGTCACCTTGGGATTATATGGTTTTGTCACAATTAAATTATTCATAGTTCTTATTCTGTGACAATCTATTTACATTATGTTGTGAAGTTGTGTACATTTTGCGTCTTTTTTGAAAATAAAAAAAAAATCTAATGGAATGTGTCAACCCAGCCCGAGTGTTAATTTTACCAACTGGTTGGGTCAAATAAAATAAGCCAGCACCTTAACATTTAACCCAGCAAGAGTGTCAATTTTACACACTGGTTGGTTCAGATGAACAACCCAGAATTCTGGGTTAAATGGTTAAACCCAGCACTTGGGTCAAAACAACCCAACGTATGTTCTGTCCAATAGTGACCCAGCAGATGGGTTATGGTTGGGTTGTATTTTTAACCCAGCAGTTTTTAGAGTGTAATTTTACTCCAACTCCAAAACTATTGTTCTTCTTCTTCTTCTTCTTTGTCTTTCTGCTGTTCCCTTTCAGGGGTCGCCACAGCGAATCATCTGCCTCCATCTA
>JAQQZS010000019.1:2223209-2234437 GCA_030068045.1 Platyallabes tihoni | reverse complement strand
GCTCCAGTGCTGCAGATCAAAGTCTCTGACACACAGTTCTGTAGTCGGACATACTGGGGACGGCAAGTCAGATAGTCCATGATGCATATGACAAATGCATGCATTATAGCAGGTATTTAAGGTATTCATAGAACATCATGCATATATTTTATGAAGCATAATTATATACACTATATGGACAAAAGTATTTGGCCAAACCTGTTAATTATTGAATTCGGGTGTTTCAATCAATCAGGCCCCTAATCCCCAGTGAAGTGCAATATTAATGCTTCAGCATACCAAGACATCTTTGACGATGCTATGCTTCTATGCAACAGTTTGGGGAAGTTTTTCTGTTCCAACATGACTCAAAGCAAGGACTATAAAGACATGTTTGATGAGTTTGGTTTGGAAGAACTTGACTGGGCCTAACACAGAGCCCTGACCTAAACCCCATCGAGCACCTTTGCGACAAACTGGAACGGAGATTGAGAGCCAGGCCTTCTCGTCCAACATCAGTGCCTGACCTCATAAATGCTCTACAGAATGAATGGGCATGAATTCCCACAGAAACACTCCAAAATCTTGTGGACGGCCTCCCAAGAAGAGAGGAAGCTGCAAAAGGGGGAACCAACTCCATATTGAAGTAAGTGTATTTGGATACAATGTCATTGCAGGTTTGGCCAAATACTTTTGTCCATGTAGTGTATTATACAGTCTGTTGTTTACAACATTACAAAGCATCAAGAATGCAGAATTATTCAACACATATCTATTTCATATAATAATAGTACTCCTTTATATGGCTGTGGTCAGGAGATTTCTTCTAGCATATCTGGAAACATGGCAGTTGAAACATGTTTGCAGCATAAATGTGTTCTGACACTTCTGTGTCGACGTGCTAAATGCTTCACGAAGGTTAATTCTACAGTGAAAAAATCAGTCATGTGATGCAGGGAAGCTGTAAAAGAGTGTTTTAACACTCTAGTTGTAGTGTCTTTTAGTTAGCAGCATGCAGTGAGGGGATGAGTTCATCTCAACCGCAGGCTGAGCTAAACGCCTAAATACCCAGGAGCTCAGAGTCCCACGTTCGCGTCTGTCTCCATGACTAATGGAGAGAACTTCAGAAAGCCGATGGAATAAATTTCTCCCAAACTCTATTATCTTCATCATGAAAATAAGTCACTTTATCATCCAATCTCTTTTTATGAAATTATCATCTCATAAGAAAGGCGCTCTTTTGTGTGCGTATGTGTGAGTGTGTGTGTGTGTGTGTGTGTGTGTGTGGGTATGGTGGGGGAGATTATTCACGCAGTTCACGGCAGAGCTCTCTGTTCAGACCGGGTGATGATTAAAAACCGTGAACTGCCAGAATCAGTGAGCTAATTAAATATAGATTAAAATGTTGAGGTGCTTCTTCGAAAGCTATGTTAGAAATGACGATGATGATATCTATCTATCTATCTATCTATCTATCTATCGATACACAATATGCCATATCTAGATCTATACAGTAGATAATGCTATCAAGCTTATTTAATTTTGTTTGCATACATTATTTTGCCTGGATCAAAAAAAAAAAAAAAAACCTCATTCATTCACCTTTAACTTTGATGAAAGCACACAGTGTGATGTCCAGTTCATGAATGGAAATGATTCCTCAGGCTCCCCGAACTACTCTTTCACAATCTGAGTCCTGGATTATGCCTGATCCATCAGAGAAGAAAAACCTCCATAGATGTGATAACCTGGTCATTCAGTATATTCAGGTCGTCAGCTGACTTCATTTTATTGCCACATAACGTTGCTGAGTCTAGACCTGATGAATTGAAGCAACACCAGATCATAACACTGCCTCCAGAGGCTTGTACAGTGGAGACTATGCATGATGGGTGCATCGCTTCATGCAAGTTCCTTCTTACCTCTGATCACTCTGGAATAGGGTTGACTTGGGCTCATCTGATCACATGACCCTTTTCCCATCGCTCCAAAGTCCAACCTTTCTACCGTCCCTTTTTCAGGATGCACCTTCACAAAGTGGTGCCATGGAGGCGTATTGGTTGGTGGTTTGCACTGTCGCCTTGCACCTCGAGGTCCTGGGTTTGATTCCTGCGTCGGGTCTGTGCGCATGGGGTTTGGATGTTCTTCCCGTGCTTGGTGGGTTTCCTCCATGTAATCCAGTTGCCTCCCACAGTCCAAAGACATGCGGATTAGGCTAAACGATGATCCCAAATTGTCTGTAGTGTGTGAATGTGTGTCGTATAAATGGGAATATACACAACATCATCATTGGCCTCCATGGTCCCTAGTCGGACTACAGAGTTTCTTAGGGTGCAACTTCACAAAGAGTTTGTGTGTTTTTGTGTGTTTTTGTTTTTTGTTTTGTTTTTCATTCCCTGACCACAATTTATTTTGTGAAGTTGTCAGTTCAGCACCATATATCCAGGATTTAATAATGCATTATAGTTCTTAACCCACTACAAATCATTTTAAATCCTTACTTGTTTTCGGAGCTTGATGCAGGCCAGTAATTTGAACCTTTGAAAAGTTTTTTTTTTTGGCCAGGCAGCGAATAATACACTATTAAGGAATTATAATTCTATAACAACACACCCTGAATACACCAGTATTCTTTTTATAATGTGACCATTTTAAAAATATTTTTTAGAAGCAAGACATAATACCTTTTATCTGTTTGTAGTTACATTTTATGTTGAACATATTTGAGACAAACGAGCTTCTATTCTTGCTCATTTTATAGTAACAGTAACTCTTCCACTATTCTTGCTTTGATCTCACAAAAAACAAAACAATGTTACTGAGATGAAAGGAATATAATAAAGCATCAAAGGCGTGAACTGTAAAACATGTTGGTAAATATCTGTAATATTATTTACTAAGAACATAATCTAAAAAGAAATATAAGATTGTTCAGCATTAAGGCATGTTTTGATATTTAGTACTTTTAAAGTTTGAAATAATCTTAATTGGGATTATGTTAAGCTTTTTTTTTTCCTTTAAAGAGAGAGAGAGAGAGAGAGAGAGAGAGAGAGAGAGAGAGAGCAAATTCTCTTGGATTCATCAAGTGAGGATTTATCTTAAAATCCCAAAATTTGATTCACTTTAAAATTTCATTCCTTCTGTCTTTTAATGCCTAAACACATTTCATAAACGCTGCATTATAAATAAATTAAAATTCCATTAAATATCCAAAGCAGCTTCTTGGCTTCTACAAACTAAATGTCCCAGAGCTCCACTCCTCCTGTCCCCATTCAAAGTGCTCAGGTTAAATGAAAAACTAATTCAATTCTAATAAATCTCTATGTTTACTTTACTTAGACTTATATGCAGGATGAATGCTAAATGTCTTTCCAGACTTTAAAAAGCCATTCACTACCTAAGGAAGACTCTACGTCTACTACAAACGGACTTGGTGATTTCCCCAGGTGATGGCTGCTCCCGGTTTCATTCTCTCGTCTCACTTTATTTCGCCTTTCTTCCCCTTAGAATGTAAAGCTCTGAATAAACCGCCAATTCGTTACTGCTGTAAAGGGATCGTGACGACTCACAGCAGGAGCTCCAGCTATTAAATCCTTGCTGGAACTGTGGATAGAGATGATCAGGACCATGACAGAGAGCGGTTCCCCACTGCATTCATATTTTTTTTCCCTCCCATTTTCCAGTAGTGTCTTAATGTAGAGCACATCAAGCACTCAGAACTGGATAATAATGGGGTGCAAATTTCGAAGCGACGAGCTGTTTCTGCAGAGATGGAAACGTGAGCACGTCTTTAGTTCATATACAGAACTCGGCATGCAGTAGGAAGTTGCTGGAATTCAATCAGAAATTCTCAGCAGGGCGCCAATAATAACGGAACAATAGGAAGTCCAGAGGCTTTCACTTGCGATTGATTCTATAGATTCTATAGAGCTACGATTTATAGAATTAATCACATGTGAAAGTCATCAACTTAGAGTTATCCAGCGTATGTTTAGCAGCTTATTTGAAGCGGATTCAGTAAATTTCAGCTGCCTTTGAAGCATCAGACGTGTTTTTTTTTTTTTATCTTAAAAAGACAAAAACTTTAAAATGCAGGCAATTTACTTGTGGTTCATTTCTGATCAGAAAAACATCACGCTTTGTCATTATCCTACTTTCCGTCTTCTAATCTTGGCAATTTGCTGTATTTTGCAATAGAACATGTAACGATTCACACAGAGCGCCCAAATACAAGGACACCAAGGAAGCTTTTAAGATGTATTATTATTATAAAAGATTGAGAACGAGAGTGCAGGAATGTTCAAGAGAGTGAGGGAACAAGCAAACTGGGATTTCTTGGCAGAAGAGTGGTGTGAGGCTGAGGACTAGGGCCATGAACACTGGTGGGGATGGAAGAATCCTCTGTAGGGGCTGTGAGGGAACCAGGGGCGTTCTCAGTGATCAGATATACAGTAAGAGCTGGGGAAAACTAGGGATGAAGGCAGAAGGCGGCATCATGTGAGTCGACTGTGAAGGCACTTTGAAACAGAGTAAGAGATGTGTCTGAGGAGGAAACAATCCAGACAGATGTAGGGCAGAGACAGAGTCAAACTTTACTTGACAAGTAGTTATCCAAAATGTAAAAACAAACAGAATCAATAATAATAATAATAATAATAATAATAATAATGACGAGTCGAAATTTTCTGAAAAAACATTTAACATGTACGTTTACAGGTATATTTTCTGAAGAAAATGTGAGTGGTTCTTGCCGTGGCAAAACTTGGGCCTCTGGGCCTTATTAGAGTTATCTAATAGTCTATGGGATCAGTTTGCTACGGTACTCTAAAATGGTTTCTAGGGCGTGGCTTGACAGCTTCACAATGATCTGATTGGTTGCCTGAGTAAAATGAGCCCACCCACCCATGTCTCTGACAATGGGTTCCACAGTTAGGTTCAATTTTAAAGTTCCCCTGGAAGTTACCATAGCAGGGAGTGTGAGCACTTCCTATTTCAATGAGGAGTACCTTCACCATAATATATCAATGGGGCAAATTTGGGCACCTCATGTGCCCCAGGGGTACAACTTATACCCTCTTGTGGGGTATGTTTTGACACAGTTTGCAAGCCTCTTCAAATGTGGTAAATTTTTATATTTCTACAAAATTCTTGCTCCGCGCTAGAATCCGTCAAATTTGGCCTTAATGTAAAGTCTATGGGATCTTTTGGGGTGGTAAATTGCCGCCCACCCCTTAGAAAAGTGATAGCACCCCATTACCGATTAAGCTGCACAATTTGGCACCTCTTTCATGGGTCTACAATAAACTGTATGGACTAGGACACTAACACAAGTGATGCTTTGCTTTACATCATCATTGAAGTTCATCAGATTGCTGAAGAAGTGACTTCAAGATGCTGTCTTGTGCATAATTATACCGGGAAATGCAATGCATTTTGCCTTTAAAGGCGGATCCGATGGATTCGCTTCTGGCAAATTTACGCAGTTCAAATTTGAAAAGGGCGTAATATTTCCTCTAACAACACATGCTTTTTAAATATATTTTTTGCTTATTGAATCCTTTAACCAACATTCGGATACCATAATCTTTGACTTGATCTCTGGCATGTCTATAACACAGTGTTCAGGACCAGTTTTAAGCCATAATAGAGTTTCCTGATTTATTTCTCTTTCAATTCCGAGAAGAGATTAAACGGTGCTGAGAGATAAACAGGACCAATGAATATATCACATCTGTATCGAATTCCATGACAACCTTGAAGAGTTCAGTTTAGTTTGGCCTGCTCCACTGGAGCCATGGCAACTCGAAGTGCTCTGAGTCGAGGTAATTAGAAAACACTTTCAAGACTTATAATTGGGGTGATGAGTTTCGTATTTTCTGTATAAATCCATTCCAACATATCAGTTTCATCTAATTAAAGCTAACAATCAGATAACACCGTGGTTGAATATTATGAGTCATTTCATCTTTTTCATATGTTCATATTTCCTTTACGGGTACGCCGTACTGTATCAGCTTTCAAACGTTCTTTGCATGTAGGCTTTTCATGAGAGAATGTTGACTTTTTCTGAATTTAAATTCTTGGCCCCTTGTACAGTAATCATCTATGAATTGGCCACGCATTAGCTACAGAAAAGGATGAAGTATTCAATCATCTATGACTTAGCTAAGCTGCGACCGTGTCAAACCATCATCCACTGCCTATAAACAGGCACAATTGTCTACAATTTACCTTACTGGTGTTTACAACCATGCAGAATTTACTATAAAAGCTCACGGTTTAACAAGTAAATTGTGATATTACGGTTCACCAAGTAAATTGTGATATTCAGTAGTTTAGAATATTCAGTAGATTTTTGTAGCCAATTCCCACCCATTATCAGGTCATTTCCTCAAGACTACAACTACCAACCAGGGATGGCGAAGGTTAGCATGTGCTTCCTTCGAGTCACTTGATGCCACAAACCGCATCTTTTCGAACTGCTTGCTCACTCAGAGGACAGTGCTATCCACTCCTTCCGCTTGCTTGAGATCGTAGATGCCTGTGATTGGCTGTAGAGCCGTGACCGACTGATGTGAAAGTGCTTCGTGTCTCCCATCCCTCCACTCTGAGAAGACGCCAGCCAATCAGCTCCATCTAGACCAACCTGGCTGCGGGTTGAACGGTCAGAGATGATCGGGCGAGCACTTCACTACTGTTCCACTAGGTTGGTGGGGGCAAGGTTCACCTTTAAATAACCTTTACCTTATCATTTCTATTAAATTTCTGACAATCTCCCTACAATTCGAGAAATTCTACGATTTATAAACAGAATCAATAAACAGAATTTCTTGTTTCGTCTAAATCATTTTCATTTATTTCATAGAAAATGCTACAATTCTGCATTCACGTCTCAATATTTTGAAAATTTTGTAGCTTTATCTCATTTTCATTTTTCTTTTCCCAACGGCATATTTTTCTCTCCATCAGTTAGTCTAATAAAAGCCGCATCTGGACCCATCAATTAAACCCCTGCATCCTGGTTGACAACCACTGGGATTTTTGACACGTAACATTTCTGACACAGTCAGTACGTGAATATAGAGTGTTTATTTTGAGGTCAAATTGCGCTGACAAATTGATGGGCTGTGTCCACTGGGAAGATTGATTTGTTTAGTGGTGTGTTTTTTTTTTTTTTTCCACGAGTCACTTTGAGAATCCGTGAGAAAGTTTCTGAGTGAAAAACAAGGGTCAAGCTGTACTCTAAAATCCTGCTTGACTAAAATGTTTTTTTTTTCTTTCACAGCGTCCCAGCCGTCATGACCCCGATGTCACGACCTCCTCCTGAAAAGGCAAGCTAATTAGGTTTAGTGCTGCAACTAATTTCGTTCCACTGGGAATGTACGGTAGTGGCTGGACTTACAGGACTTAACAGAGATAAAATAACATCCTGGTTCCTGGGAACACAATATTAGACAGGTGGTGTTAATGCTATGGCTGATCAGCGAGTGTGTGTGCGCGCCTGAGAAAGAGAATAAAGAGTTTGTGTACACAATGTAAGCATGTTATCTTAACCACGACACAGATAAGCATCTCTTATTTCACATTTGGGGGGAAAAAATCTATAAATAGACAAACACTATCGATTTATTTAGCTTCGCTCCGTCTTTTCATGTGTCATTTGAACTCAGATGAGTAATGAAGTGTTGAAATCGGACCGTCATCTCCTCCTACGGTTAAAAAGAAGAGATATCCCGGTGCTAAAAGCCTAAATCAAAGCTCATATGTGAAGATCTGGAGGTGATGAATTGATTTGCATTAGCTCAACACTTTAGGTCGAATTTATCCACCTACCTGCCATTTAGGTGAATGAGATGAAAGTGAAAGCACTCTGAACTGACTTTTGCTTCAAATAAAAGGAGTGATATTAGGTGAAGGCATATAAACAGCATGGGCAATGTTCATTAAAGGGAATGCATCATGGGTAGGATTTAATACCAATATTATGCATCAGTATTAAGACTTGAGACTAAGAGTTATTCCAGTTATAGTACATGCAATTCTGTCCTTAAGCGAGGAGCAGTCTTAGAGAAGTGTAGCACCATGTCTGACAAATATCACATACTGTATGTTTAGGGTGTATTAAAAAAAACATATGGTATTTTAGGCTGCGGCGTAGAGTTCAACGCACAATGGAGTTAGAAGTGAAAACTGTGCACGTCAGCATTTAAGCATCTAAATTAAAAATCTCACTTCTTCAGTTATTTACAGTACAGTTCTAACGTTACAGGTAAGTGAATATTTCTTGTGATCTCTCTCTCTCTCTCTCTCTCTATATATATATATATATATATTTATATTTATATATATATATTCAGTACATATGCAGCTATATTCAAGTCCTGCTAGCACAAATTTTCATTCATGTCTTTGTGCAACTTGAAATAACGTCTATGGAATGTAATTTAAAGACAATATTAGACCAATAAAGGAGTGAATGAATCGCCCACGTTTCTGCTGTGACGGCGTTTTTACTCATAGACATCACTTTTTATTCTATAAGGTGCTGAAATTCAGGATACAAGAAACTATGATATAAAAATGGAAACTACAAACTGGCTTTGGTTCATTCATTCATGCATTTTTCATACTGCTTATCCTGTACAGGGTCGAGGGAAGCCTCGGGCACAAAGCTAGCTACACCCTGGACAGGGTGCCAATCAATTTCAGGGCACACATGCACACACACACACACACACACACACACACAGCCACACACACTCTCTCTCTCTCATTCACATACTGTGGGCAATTTGGGAACACCAATTAGCATGCTGGTGGCAAAGTGGCTTAGTGGTTTGCACTGTTGCCTTGCACCTCCAGGTTGTGGGTTTGATTCCTGCACTGGGTCTGTGTGCATGGAGTTGTGCATGTTCTCCTCATGCTTAGTGCATTTCCAAAGCCAGGCTAATTGGCGTAGTGTATGAATGAGCGTGTGAATGTTGATCAGAGGTTCTACCAAAGTTTCTACAAATGGGAATAAATACAATGGTCACCATTGGCCTTTACAGTCCCTAGTTGGACTACAGAGGTTCCTACAGTAGATGGATGGATGGAATTAGAATACTCTGCATGTCTTTGGAGCACAGGGAGAACATGCAAAATCTATGCCACACAGACCTGAGGCAGGAATAGAACACTCAACCCTGGTGGTGTGAGGCCAGAGTGCTAATCAATGTGCCACTGTGCCACCCAAGCAAATTTTATTAGCCTCACTATTATATTATATTATATTATATTATATTATATTATATTATATTATATTATATTATATTATGTTTATTTATTTATTTATTTATTTATTTATTATTATTATTTTATAATTTTAGAAACATACAGAAAGGGGAAATTAATTGTACTTAGTTAATATAATTAATGCACTTCCAATAATATATACATTTATAAACACTCATATTGTTATATCACCTTTTGACTGCATGTACTGTATAAATACTGAATAAACAACACTCAGACACTGGGCAAATTCTTTTTTTTTTTTTTTTTGGTCATTTGCCCCAGATGTCATAATAAATGATGGTTCTTTGAGCTGAAGTAGTAATTAGAAGTAATGTTCCAAGGAACAAAAATACAGCACCACAGCCAGGACATTAAACATGGAACCAAAACTAATTGTGCCCCTATGCAAGAATTCCCAAACATTCACAACACTTAATGATAAGAAGGATTCAGTATAAGAGAGAAGACAGCATCAAGTAGAAAAAGAGTTGCAGGATGCCCAGAAAGCAGCAGAAAAACATATACAATGCACAAACAAAGATGTAAAGCTTGGAGGTTGTGTCTTATGGACACGTTTTTTATCTCAGGTTTTCTAAGCACATCTTTGTTTCTGCTTATGAAGGTGAACAAACAGTTACGTAATCATTTGTGAAACAGTTTGACAGCAAAACGAGATAAACACCATTATCAGACATATTGTGTCAAATGATTGTCCACACACATAAATGAATCTCTTTCTAACGTTTTTGTTACTGATCACAATACAGTCTTCCTTAAGAAGCAGTTGGAAGTCAACTTCAAAATTTATGAAATATATATTTCTGAAAGAAAATAAAGCAGAGGGATGCTGCAGGAACCGTCAGGATTGCTTTGTGTAAAAGAGCCATGAGATTCATGTGTTGTGTTTGGTTCTGTATGCCTGGTGATGTCTGCTGTCCCTCATTGTCCAGTCGGGATTTCTAAACTTATTGTTACGTATAACCTTTTGGGACCACAGACATACAGTATATATGTGATAGGTTGATCCCTGAATCTGACCTTATCTGAATCTGAAACTAATCTCACTCTGACCTACGTGAAGTTGAATGCAGTAGAGGAAGAGGCTGATGCTGCAGTAAACTGAAGTTTTTTTGCATTGTTTTTAATGTTTTTTATAACCTTCAAATAAACTTTGTAATTTAAAAGTTTTTGTTTGTGTGCAATATAACAGTACTTGTTTCCTGCCAGGCCTCACTACAGGAACACAATCCAAGCATGAGTTCTCTACATTTCATTAAAACTTGATCAACTTTTTTTTTTATTACTACTTAATTGCATGTTTGCATTGCCACAAACACAACTGCAGGCAGATTCATCCAATGTGTCACAACTGTAGTACGTGGCGTTATACAGTAGCGTTGTGAAACAGCATACAAAATTCACACTTATATGTTTATTATTTGACTGATAATTTTTTTCATACAGCCTGTAATACCTCAGCAGAAAAAAACTAAATTGAGATAGAGAACCAAATGGATATACAGTATCTCATTTTGCTGTCAAACTCTTCATACGTATATATACAGTGAAAGTAGCTTAAGAAACCAAATACTTAATGCATAAATTTCATATGCTGTTAATTGATCATTTCTCATTTTCCTTTAATTCTAAATGAACCTCTGTTCTGCAGCAGAGGTAAGTTTTGGTCTTGCTTTCCTGGGAATTTCTTCATGAGAGCAGAGGTGGAAAGAGTAAAAAACTTTTGTCCTGTTACTTCAGTGAAATTTTACTGAAGTACAAGTAAAGTTACCCTTATAAAAAATCTACTAGTAAAAATTAGCTCATTATAAATGTACTCAGAGTAAAAGTTACCGAGTTACAGTACATTTTTTAACAGCGGGGGGTTATGGGGGGGGGGGGCAATAAATCTGTTCCCTTTGTTGTGCTTGAAATCAAAGTGGTCGGTTAAATATGACCAGGGGTTTGCTTCATAA
>JAQQZS010000019.1:2206249-2219721 GCA_030068045.1 Platyallabes tihoni | reverse complement strand
GCCTGGCCGGGGAATCGAACCCAGACCCTGGAGGTGCAAGGCGACAGTGCTAACCACTACACCACCGTGCCGCCCTCTATGTGCAAGTGTTTTTGTAAATTAAATTATATTGTAGCAAGCCAGAAAAAAATATGCACACAAACAGTAGACGGTTTTCTTTCCAAAAAGTTCATTGCCAAATTACTAAATTAACATTAGAAATAATAATAATAATAATAATAATAATAATAATAAAAAAACAGATGCATGTCAGATTCTAATCTCCGCACGCATTGTTTCTGGCTTTTTAAATAATAGTAATCATCATGCTTTTTTGCTGTTTGTGTCCAGCATTGAATAATTATTTGACCACAAATGGATGTAATGTGGCTGTGAATCGGATTTCAAATCACCTCTGAATGTGATTCAAATCGAACTTGCAAATAAATCAGATTCAATGTGATTTTTTTTGTCCTGTTCAGATTTCATGAACTTCCATTCCAAACTGATTCCAACGTACAGTAGATATGCCAAAAATCAGATTTGAGCTTGCTGTCTGAAAAAGGTCTTATTGTTAACTTATGTCACACTGAAATGAATGTTTTTGGCTGTTAAAATATTGAAACATTTTTCGAGATATTTTTGGACATGTCTTCCTATAAAGGATATGAATTTAATAATATGCATAGTATCTCAACTTTATATACAGTACAAGGACCTTTCAATTCAATTCAATTCAATTTTATTTATATAGCGCTTATAACAATGGTCATTGTCTCAAAGCAGCTTCACAAAATGAACAAGATTTTGTTTAGAAAAGAAAACACCTTTCCACACCTAAATATCAATAGAAAACTGGGACCTAAAGTTTCTGGCTCTGTATTCGCCCCCATTGATCCCATCTCTTGTGTTACGTAGGATTGGCTTGTAGATCATCTCATATTGACAATCAGTTCAAAGGCTTCAAGCCAAATCTTAAAAATTGATCTACAGCATTATCTATCTCTTTTATGCAATCTGGAAAATAGAAAAAAAAAAAAAAGGAAGTCATCTTTGATGGTCGTCAAGTTCCACTCTTTTTTGGTGATCTGAAAAACTTCTTACTATCGAGTTATCCACTCAAAGGACTTCATTTAACTTCTACTTTGTGTAGGACTTTGTGTGTTATTGAATAGAGGATATGCACTTAGGGATATTAGGTTTTGGGTCACTTATGGCTCACAACCAAGGGTCAACTTGTCCGAAAGTTGCATATATCTAGAATATGATGTATTGCTAATAGATAACGTAGCCTGTACGTTTACAATAAGTTCTTGTTTATAATGATTTCTACGAAGCAAAACACCTTACAAGTCCGGCTATTTCGGATCATCCTGTTGCCGAACCAAGGTGCTCAGCACCGGCCATTTGAGGATTGAATTGGCCCTTAGCCAGCTCCCAGCTCTTTTCTCTCCCTCCTCCCATATGGGACGTCAGCTGGGAAACCCACAGCCCCTCCATTAAAGACTGGCCATGCTGGATTGTGATTCATTTCACCCAGAACAGTTGCCAGTGCAGCTCTCGTATTGATGCATTAATATGTAACCAAAGCTCCGTTATGGTGTCATTATTCATATCTTCAAAGGATGTTAGGACGATTTTCAGGCGAGGACCGTTCTCAGTTACGTGTGTACAGTTCATCAAAGCAAACCTTTATTATATTGGTTATGTAACTGATGGATATCTTAAGCACTGTAAATGTTCGAGTCTCTGATGCATACATAACAGTGCAGATCCATCATACATACCCTGAGTCCCTCTAATGGATCAGTCCTGTGTATGACTGATGAGCTGCTATATGAGGAAGAGGGGCTAAAGCATGCAGCTGCTGAGTGTAGCAGAGCATTTTTGTGAACCAGGTACCTCAGCGTTCTGGGATTTTTGTGTCATGGTGGCTGCATGCAGGTAAATTACAGAAGCAGGAGTTGATGGGCTGCTAATGCCGACAGCCCCGGGGAAGCACAGAGCTCGCTTCTCAATTATCTCGCTTTAACCATGCATTTCGGATGATAGCCGAGCTGACCGTGGTGTGCTCTGGTGCTGGCCTTTTGGCCCACAGCGGCGGTTCATTTGAGAATGTGTTTCTGTCTGGTTGTGTGTGAAGAATGCCAGGTGGTTTTGACTGGGATTAAATTGATAAGTCTTACTGTGAGCTGAGGGCCACTGGGGCTAACATAGAGCACTTATCGCTTGGCTGAGAAATGATAAGAGTCGATGGCTGCCGTTGGCCTGATGAAGCCTGTTGTCAGGCTCGCTGTATGTCCAGGATAATTTGTCTTCACATGCCCTATTTCTCAAAATAAATCCACTGGTGCTGAACTGAATTCTCAGTTTCTTTTGCTTAAATTTGACTAATTTGATTGATAGATGCGTTTTGATTCACTTGAGTTTGACACATTTACAATTAAATCAATTAAGTTTGACTGATTTAATGGTGATTAACTTGAGTCTGAGATGCATTGGCTTAAACTGATTGACCGATCAGTGTGACTCAAGCATGACGTTGATGGAACCTTGTGACTCAAACCTGAGTTTGACTGATCAGTATGGCAAGCCAAGCCTGAGTTTAACTGATTAGTATAACTCAAACCTGAGTTTGACTGATCCGTGTGTCCCAAACCTGAGTTTGACTGATCTGCATGATTCTAACCTGAGTTTGACTGGTCATTGTGACTCAAACCTGAGTTTGACTGGTCATTGTGACTCAAACCTGAGTTTGACTGGTCATTATTCGTTTGACTGATCCGTATGACAAACTTGAGTTTGACTGATCCATGTGACTCAAACCTGAATTTGACTGATCCGTATGACAAATCTGAGTTGGACTGATCCAGACAATGACCAGTCAAACTCAGGTTTGAGTCACAATGACCAGTCAAACTAGGGCTTGACTGGTCATTGTGACTCAAACCTACAGTAAGTTGACTGATCTGTATGACAAACTTGAGTTTGAATGATTCATGTGACTCAAACCTGTTTGAATGATCAGTGTAACTCAAACCTGAGTTTTAATGATCTGTGTGATTTATATTTGAGTTTGACTGATCAGTATGGCAAGCCTGAGTTTGACTGGTCATTGTGACTCAAACCTGAGTTTACTAATCCATATGACACACTTGAGTTTCACTTGTCCATGTACTGTAACTCAAACCTGAGTTGACTGATCCATATGACAGACTTGAGTTTGACTGATCCATGTGACTCAAACCTGAGTTTGACTGATTAATGTGACTCAAAATTGAGTTTGACTGATCCGTATGGCAAACCTGAGTTTGACTAGACATTATGACTCAAACCTGAGTTTGACTGATCCATGTGCTTTGACTGATAAGTATGACTTAGGCCTGAGTTTCTCACTTGACTTGATTAGGTTATTGTAGTTCACTTGAACATGAATTCGATTTCACTTTAATTTTATAAAAAAAATCTTTACTGATGAATCAGCTGATGGTTGTTATGGCAGTGGTCATGAAGCCCTTACATATATAAGGTGTAATTAAGCTATCTGAACACTTCCCCCTATATAACCTTTCTTGGAAATGTTCTTTTGCTTGTTATTTTTTTCCTCTAGACTTGAAAATCATTCCTGGAACTTTAAAAACTCAGCCTTTTGACATTTTGTTCTCACCAGTTGCTCAATGAACCATAGCAAATTATCCAACAGGGCAGAATTATCTCTATGAAGTGCTCATAATCAGATATTGCTTTCCTAAAGAAGTACATTTTGCTTCTGTTTCATAATTAGCTGCTCCCTTTGTATTGTATTTGCTGGCTCCTCACTGTGTTTGGACCAGAGAAACGCTGGTCTGTGCACTTGTCTGAGGACTTAGACCTCTCCACTTTAATTATGGCTAAACAAGTGGTCACTCAGAGCTGGTCGTTCTCGCCCCTTGTTTCCCCTCTGAGAACAGCATTGGCTTTTTGATGGACGCGATGAACAACCATGCATGAGAATGAGTACAGAATCCAATTTTACCCTACACAGCAAATGTATCTGAGATTATCTTTTTGTTTTGTATGTATACATTATTCACTTCCTGGCCCTTGTAATGCATTTCAAACATACTTTATTTCCTGGTAGTGCTTTGTTGGAGCTTTAGTTTTTCACATTATTTTTAATGACATCTGTTAAAGTTAAAAGTGTGTGTGGATCTTACATCAGTGCAGCGTTTGGAAACAACATGAAAGTACCTTTTGAACATAGACGATGTGTTAATCAAAGTCTTGAAAGTCACCGGATCAAGATTCGTACGTTGATATCAATCCCTCATATTTATCAATCCCTTATATATTGCTCTAACAAATCCATCCTTTTTGATTGCCAGAGTACTGTCTGGTTTGTGCCAAAGCTGTCAGTTCAATGCCCCGAACAACATCCTCTTAATATAAAGGCATGCTTATGACTACTAACTTGTGACTGGCAAAAGAGCTGCAATGATTAGCTAATAGGATAATGGGCCAACTGTTGTATAATTACACTTGACTTGGTCCATTTAACTCACTCAGTTGGTGAAGCCTTCAAACAAGGCTAAATGCTTTACAGCACAGGCCTGACTGCATATCTTGAGTCCCCTTATCCCACCAGGACACTCAGTAGAAGAAAACAAAAGCACCTTTTTTTGTGGGATCAGATTGACATTTTCTACCATTAAAATTCCTGCCAGTTTTTTTTTTTCTCTCTCAGCATCTACTGTATAGTAACTTCTTAAATCAAGGATGCAACCTGAGCCAGGCTTCTTAGTCTCCCAGGGACCAAAATTCTGTCAAACAGGCCCTTGGATGGAGCATTGTAGCAATTTTCATGCATTAGCCCATCCAACTAATTATATAGTGTATCGGTTCAAGCGGGTGTGTTAGCCAGGAAAATGCCACACCATGCAGTGTGAGTTGCACCTGTGGTCTAATGGAAAAATATATCTGAGCAGCACGGACACTTCCAGGGCCTAGCTGTGATTTTTTTTTTTTTTTTTTTTTTTGCATTTCTGGTTAGACCATTAGAAGGGATGTATAACAAGGTAGAATAATCAAAAGTATTTTTTTAGTCAATTGTGAAAGTCTTATACTTCTATTATTTACTTCTATTTCTACCACTAGGAGCACTGATTCTACTAATACTACGCCCACCACTAATACTACTATTACTGTACAACCACCACCATCACTAATGCTAATGCTTCCACTTTTACCCCAGCACCACTGATACTCTACTACTATCACTTTTGCTACTACTATTATCTCTGCTACTAACACCACCCTCACCATCACTGATGATGTTTTTATGCCAAGCCCGTTGAGCATTTATTTTTGAAATTGCCGATATCACACATCGACGACTAGGATGGACTAGTTAACCAGTAACAGCCAGAATGCTCAACTGGCATAGCCAAAATGCTCTTGCCATATTGTTTCTGTTATTACTACTACTATTACTCCTACTGAAGTGCTACTACAAGGACAGCACTGCTGTTTGTTTGTTTTTTTTACCAGAGATCCTATATCCTGGCTCAGAACAAGCAATATGCAAAGAAAAAGATATCTGTACACTGTACTGTATATGTAACAAATAGGCATCTTAAGCTACTGCTTCGTTAGCTAATTCTATTATAACCACATACTGTATAATAATTTTACTACCATTGACATTGCTACTAACTTTTAGTACTTCTGATTCTGCTACTATAACTACTAGTAATAATAATAATAATAATAATAATAATCATAATTGCATAGACACCATGTTATACTATGATTACTAAATATTTACATGCATAGATGTGAAAGTAGGCGGCACAGTGGCGTAGAGGTTAGCACTGTCCTCCACCTCGCACCTCCAGGTTCGATTCCCATCTCGAGTTTGTGTGCATGAAGTTTGCATGTTTCCCCCGTACTTGATGGGTTTCCTCCAGGTACTCCAATGGCCTCCCACAGTCCAAAGATTAGGATGATTGGCTTTTCCTAATGTAGGAATGAGTGTGACTAAGTGTATGTGTGTGCCCTGCAATGGACTGGATCATGCCCTGTCTCCTGGGATAGGCTCCAGACCCCCGCGACCCTGCATAAAGGATAAAACGGTATAGACAAAAGGTGAGTGAGTGACCAAATTGTGAAAGTTTGAGGAGCTAATCAAATTGCAACCTTGAAGTTTCTAAAGCCTGTGTCCTCTTCCGTCTAAAGAAAATACCCATCCATCCATAACACTCCATGAGGCAACTCTGTAATAGACCTGTCTCTTGTCTACACATTAAGAAACTTATATACACTAGCCCTATTCCCTGACAAGACATCCTTCCATTATAATGTGCATATATATCCTTTTTCGACAATTTCTCTGACTTTTGTTTTTCTCACTCCCCTTACTTTGACCTTGTTGAAGGTTTGTGCTTCCAGTCATGCTGCTTGTTCTGACAACTATTTCTGGCAAAATCTTAACAGAACTTCTTGCTGCTTGGCCTAACAGTTATGTCTCCATATCAGCAGAAATAATCATTTAAACTTTGGTATGGTGTTGGAAATGTTACCCAAGCTTAATTATAGGGGAAAAAAAACATGTTAAAAAGATTTAAAATACTGTGAAATTATTAAATAAAACATACAACAAGTGGAGCAGAGGGAAAGATTGATGAATTATCTCAGAAAATGTAATAAACATGAATTTATTGAAATTTGTCTGCATTATAACCTAGCTGTTGAGTGTCTATGATGAATGTTCAACGTCGGTGAATTATATTTTGGCTGAAACTAAATAATCACACCACATTTTACGCTCATTTATGTTAAAATATTCAGTAAATCTGCACCAGATAAGTCTCAATTCAAATGCATCAGGTATTAAAAAATGTACTAGACCCTCGGAGCTTCAAAACATTATAAATCAAGTTTTTATTCTCAAGAGTATTACAAATCTGCACAATAATTCATAGCTGAGCATACAATAGTATACTGTTGAGATTGGTTTAACCATATAGTGGACACTAGAGACAATTTAAACGCTGTTGGTGGCAATTTATCACTTGATATAGTACCGCTCAGAATTTGTAAACCATTTCACGCGTGGAAAAAAAGATCGCACTTGAGCAGATAGATAAAAATGAGATGGAAATCAGTGCTGGAGTGGCGAGTGAAGGATTACACCAATCTGCCGTCTGTTTAGGTTAGTTTTGGCACCAGCGCTTTAAACTATGTTCATGATTACAGAGGTTCATCACGCTGGATGGGAAATTAAGGCCACTCGGCTTCAAGATCTCGCCATTGCTCTTGTCAGAACTCTCATAACTGGATTTGCGAGTGCACTAAATCGTGGTTCAGGACGATTTGGTGAGAAATCCAAATCCGCTGCTCTCCATGGTGACCGCTCGTCTCTCATCTCGTGTCATCTCCAGATTGGACTAGTGTACGTCACTCCTGGCAGATCATCACTTGTACGCCACTGGAACCCTGAAAATGTGCCAGAATGCGACTTGTCTCCGATCTCCCCTTAATCTTACACCATAGCTCCATTTCCTCGACTGTAGCCTCCAGCATCATACTTACTGTACTTACGTCTGTCCATCCTCATCCACTCATCCTGGCATCATAAAAGTCTCATTGCTCCCACACTACTGTACCTGATACCCTTACCAGTGGGAATGTAACAAGGTTATTATCTTTTGAGTGTCCATTGTGTCAGTCGTGTATGCAGATATGGGTATTTTTCTACTACTACAGCGTGTTTGATCACACTGTAAAGTAGCATGAACGGCGGTTCTCATGAGTTCATCCTTCCCTGATCGGTACCTGTTGAGTAACAGGGGAGAGATAGCTAGTGGGATGGAATTGGCAGATGACCAAGATGGAAGAAAATTAAGTTAAAAAAAATACTGCTTTCTATCTACTTTCTATTCAAGTAGGATGCACAGCTTGACTAACCCCATCACCCCTTGTTATAGAAAAAAAGAAAAACATCAAGGCTCCATGTACAGAAACTTCATTTACATTTACATTTAAATTTACAGCATCTGGCAGATGCCCTTATCCAGAGCAACTTACATAAGTCTCCATCAATAAATATATCCTTCCACAGGTTCACTAGGTTACTGACTAGAAGTAACATCAGTCAAACACTGTTGGCAAGTTTATTATTTTTTTTTTAAGATGCAGATAGGTCTTTAGACATCGTTTAAACTAATGTAGTTGTATTACAGAATACACAAACTGTGTTTGACTTGCATTACCCAGTTTTCAGCTTCCCTATAATAAAATTCTGAGATATTTGTCTTAACACTATGAAGATTATTGTGAGATTCCTTTAGCTGCAAGAGCGATGACTTTAAATATAGCCCCACAACCAAAAAATAAAGAGTTTCCGAAAACAGCAAAAACAAAAAGGCCAATGCCGAATGACGGTCACCATTAGATGTATATGAGAGCACTTTGGGTAGCTACAGTATATGCATGTGTGATATCTGACACGATGAAAACAGGAAGTTTATTCACCCTGGCAGAAACATCACCTCCTTTGAAACCCAAATAGAATATGACATTTTGTCTTTTGGACAGCGTCCACAAGTGTTTCTTACAGTCGAGGACGTACTATAAGTAGAAGAAGCGGAAAGCAGGCAATACAAGACCGCACAGGCACTGACGACCTCCACAGCGCCAAAATATAGGAATTCTGGAATCTATCAATAAAAAACTCGACGTACTCGGAAAAACTATGCCGAGGGGTAAAAGATTAAAGACTCCTGGTCCCTTTAGATCTTTCTTTTTCCAATCTGCACACCTCAGGCAAGAATCAGAAGAAGCCCGCATATTTCTAAGACTTGTCTTTGTACTTAAAATAAGCACGTTTTTTAATGAAAGTTTTATTTTATTTTTTTCAGATACAATTACAAGAGCAGTTCATCACATGCCCAATAACGAATCACGAGGACATGACGGAGAATCCTGCGAACAGTTTTCTACTCATTTCCATAACGTTTCGAAATGCCACACACGATACGAATACTGTACTTATTCTTACCGCACTCATTTTCAAACCGAATAAAGACCCCGGTCAATATTCCGTCCACCATCTCATATCTTTAATACACTTTTATTAGGCACTCAACTGACTTCAATTCAACGTTATTTGTATAGCGCTTTGATTGATGGACATTGTCACCAAAGCAGATTTGCAGAACCATACAGCATGGCCCAAAACTCTGAATCCGCATGCAAAGAAGCGAATGCGGTGCAACTTGTCTATATGAAGAACCTGTCTTGCATACGTGGAAATGAGTTTTATTCGATCTTCTATTGTTTGTTTTGAAGCTGTCTCATATTTTAGATGAGGAAAAATGTCTATGGATGCAGAAATCTGGTCCACTGTGTATAAAGATACCATATAAAAAAATTATAGGCTGCACGGCTGGTGGAGTGGTCATAAAGGTAAAGATAAAGATGTCATTGAGAGAGGAAGTTCTGACCAATGTACAGACAAAACCTTTATTTTATTTATATAGATACAATGAAATCATCTCCTATTTTTGCAAACGCGAATTTTGTGTAATTTTTCAAAATGCTATAACTTCAGCTCCGACAGTTGGTTTAGTTTCAGTGCTCTGAATATGATATTGTAGTGATTCAGACAGCAAGTTGCAAGAAATTGATTAAGTCTTGATTGATTGAAAAGTTGATTGAAAAGTGTTTGGCAAAACGTTTTAAAGCAGCAAAATCCTTTCTTTGGACATGAGTAGTCTCCACACTCCACAATATTGAGTATAAACCCAAGGAAATACCCAACCCAAAGGAGAAGTTTAGTTTGGTTGACTGCTCTGTTTTTCTCTTGTTCATCTTCTCTCACTCACTTTAGGGTTGGACCATATTTCATGAAGCGGATAGAAATACTATCTTTTCATAAGACATTTATTATGGACTGGTGTCGTTTTTGCAAAAGGCTCTCCAAGACATGTTTGCCTTTGCATCATCCAAGGACTACCTGCGGCGTCTGCATACAAATCGGGGCTTTGTTTCAGATTTGTTAATTAAACCCCAAAATTCAGACACCTGCCTACCAGTGTTCGAGCAACGCGTAGTGGGCGTCTGGATTTCCAACAGGGGGATTTAATCAGACTCGCAATCAATATTAACGCGTCCTGAGACGTCTTGCAATCAGAGGCAATTTAGGCTAATGCCAGATTTTTTTTTTTTATCTGTAACTAAAATTAATATTGCAACTGCTTCCTTTCTCTTAGTTCTAGCTCAGTATTTTTTACAGCTCATGTTGGCTATAACATTCAGGACTGGCATGTGGTACACATTGAGATGGAAAGAAAGCATGGACTGCTGGGTCGATCAGGGAAGAGGAAGTGTGAGACAGAAAGAGCAGCCTGCTGGTGGGAGATAAAAAATGTTTATGATTTTGAGAAAAGACCCATGAAGTCTGTATGCACCGTGCGTCCTTGTGCTGAGCATTTAACCTGAACTTGATTTTTAAAAAAAAAATTTTTTTTGAGCTGTAAAATATCATAGTTTTGCAATCCAGTTCATAAGACGAATACAATTAAAAAGTGACATTTGAATATAAAAATATATACAGTATGAATACGAATATATAGGATCCAGGAGACTTTGGGCACAAAGCATGGTATACCCTGGACAGGGTGCCAATCCATCACATGGCACACAAACACACACACTACAGGCAATTTGGGAGCAACAATTATCCTAATCTGAATGTCTATGGACTGTGGGAGGAAACCGACCAAGCAAACTCCACACACACAGACCTGTGGTGGGAATCAAACCCTCGACGTGCAAGGCCACTGTGCTAACCACTACACCGCCCTCCTACATCAAATATAGACTATTTTTATACTGAAGAGAAACTTCTCTACTTGTTTAAATGGGTGCAACTTGTATTTCCTTATATTTGCATGTGACTTTTCTATTTAATTTGTAGATAAAAGATATTCCCTGCGACCCTGTACAGGATAAGTGGTATAGAAGATAAATAAAAA
Organism: Platyallabes tihoni; assembly: GCA_030068045.1. Taxonomy (NCBI): domain Eukaryota; kingdom Metazoa; phylum Chordata; class Actinopteri; order Siluriformes; family Clariidae; genus Platyallabes; species Platyallabes tihoni. The sequence goes on along the minus strand of JAQQZS010000019.1, from coordinate 2,208,727 downwards.
TATATCTATAATAATTGATTATTAATTATTGATTATTAATGAATATATTAAATGTGTTTACAGTGTGCATTTAATTAATCTATCATTTATATGAATTCTATAAAATGTAGCGATGATTTTCTGCAATCATTATAAAGTGTATAGATTAGTAAAATACGCAAAACTATACTGTACTGAAAGTAATGCAAAAGTCAGCATTTTTTTATTGCCTGACTTTATAGAGTAACTCTTTCTCTATGCAAAGGTACTACGCAACATGGTCCATAACAAGCCGTGCATTTGCAGCATTGTTAAACCCAACTCTCAAAAAAAAAAAAAGAAAAATTTGAAAATCCCCATTGTTGCGGTTGGCGGTCTCCCACTGCGCTACAGAACGTTTATAGAGATAGCATCATCGACAAGAGCAATGTGCGCTGATGGATGAAGAAACCAACACTCAAGACAAACCACCCAGGGAGAGACCATTAACTGTGACAAAGCGGATTCGAGAGTTGGGTTTTAATGGGTTTCGATGGCACAAATGCATGGCTTGTGATGGAATCCATGTTGAGTAGTAGCTTTGTATAGAGACCGAGTTGCTCTATAATGTCAGTTAATAAAAAAGTTATGCCCATTTTTTGAATTACTTTCAGCGGAGCCCTCGTATTACTTATACAACTAGAAAATATAAGAGAAGTGTAGTAAACCTGTGCACATTCATTCTCCCTTCAAACATGTCTCTTCACCGAGCCAGGCTTGGGGTGATTTATTACCAAGTTAAAACACAGAGCTCCTCTATTCCGCAGTGTTTAGTCCTTGTGTATCAACCCTTAGGGTTGTATTCGGGGGTTGAAAAGTCTGCCATAGGTAATAACATGGTGCCAAGCAGTGTGGCAATATAGAGAAACCTAACATTGATGCAATAATATTACGTTAACATCATGTCAGAATAAGTGTAATTAAAAGATTTTTAAAAATTGTACAAACCTTTAATGTAAGGGAAGAAAAAAAAAGGCGTGCGCAAACTTTTTGACATCTCTGAAATAAAAAAGTGGTGGAAAGTGCATTGTACTGTAGTTTCTAAATAAATTAGGCATCTAAATGTTCTGGATTCAAATATACTGTGTGTGTGTATATATATATATATATATATATATATATATATATCTGTCAGTCTGTCTGACCACTATAGCTTGATGGAAATCTGTGATTTTTTTTTTTTTTGACAGAAAGCTTCGTTTGCAATGTGCAGCTTTCAGTGCTGACAGAAGCAGAACTTTTCATCACTGCCTCATTGAAAAACATTGAATTCCTACTTTGCCATCAACCAAGTCGAAAAGGGGACTGTATCATTACTAAAATGTGTGTAGGAGTCATTTAAATAAAACAATCCTAGTAGTACAGTTTTTGTTGTTCTATACTGTATATATATATATATATATAGAAAGATTGATTATGGAGCTATTTGGACTGATGATACTGTAGCTTACACGCTCACCAGCCTCTTGAATTAGGTACACCTTGCTAGTATTAGGTCAGAAACTTTGTTGCCTTCAGAACTGCCAACATTCTGGAAAGCATAGATAAAAATGTGCTAGAAAGATTTTGGTCCACATCGACATGATAGCATCACGCAGTCACTGCAGATTTGACGGCTGTACATTCATGATGCCAATCTTCCGGTCCATCACATCCAGAGGCGCTCTACTGGATTGAGATCTGGTGACTGTGGAGGCTGTTTGAGTACAGTGAACTTATTATCATGGTCAAGAAACCAGTTTGGGAAGATTTTAGCTTAGTAATGTGGCATGTTTTCCTGTGGGCATAAAGGGATGTGCATGGTCAATAATATTCAGATAGGCTGTTTCATTTAAACGATGATCAATTGGTACTAAGGGGCCCAAAGTGTGCCAAGAAAATCTACCCCACACCATTTCACCACCAACAGGACTCCATGGATCCATGATTTCATGCTGTTTGCACCAAATTCTGACCCTATCATCTGAATGTCGCAGCAGAAATCAAGACTCATCATGTTTTTTACAATCTTCTATTGTCTAATTTTGGTGAGACCATGCAAATTGTAGCCTCGGGTTCCTGTTCTTAGCTGGCAGGATGTCACAAGATGTTACTAAAGTTACTGTTGCTTTTTTATCAGCTTGAATCAGTCTGGCCGTTCTCCTCTGACCTCTGGCATCAACAAGTCATTTTCAGCCAGAGAACTGCCGCTCTCTGGATGTTTTCTCTTTTTTAGTAAATTCCCTGCAAACCCTTGAGATGGCTGTGAGTGCAAATCCCAGTAGATCAGCAGTTTTGGAAAACTCAAAAACCGCTGCCTGTTTGGCACCTGTAAGGGTTAACCCCTAGAGGGCGCCATTGCGCCAAAGACTATTTATGTTGGAGTTTGTTTTCTGTTGTGTGTAAACTTCATTTCCCAGTATGCACCTCGGTCAGGTGACCGGAGCCGGCACCTGAACCGAGGAAGGTTAATTGTGTGGC
>JAQQZS010000019.1:2136704-2146978 GCA_030068045.1 Platyallabes tihoni | reverse complement strand
TTTCAAGGTCTGTGTGTGTGTGTGTGTGTGTGTGATTTTAATTAATTAATTAATTAATTAATTAATTTTTTTGTAATGCTCAAAGGCACATTTTCTGAGTAAATAATTATAGAATAATCTATAATAATTGTATCATACAAACTAATGAAGCAAGGAATATAAAATTCTGTATGAGTAAACATAATAAAAGATGAACGGCAGAAAATGCTTTCATGATGAACAATTGCTATAAATGGGATTTAATTGTACTACAGCATCTCACACACACAAATATCACAATTTTTTTTTTGTTGATGTCATTAAATTCTTTGTTTTTTTCATTTTTTCATTTTATTTTGGAACCCTGCACACATGGGACTCCGGTTAGCTACGTCGTTGATTGATGTGACCTTCAGCGTGACCCTGAGCAGCTGCCGAATTCTTGCAACGAATGAAATCAAATGGAAGAAATGGCCATGAGAGCATCAGCGCTATTTTTCTCTCCCCGAGATCCTGAGGATATTTCATGTTACACTCGTATTGAACTGGAAGTCATTAAGTGTGACGATCTCAGGGATACACTGAGGCGTCGGCGGCTCGGCCTCATTTACGTACCGAGTCTGTGTGAGGACAGGAAGTGACGTTCCTTGACATTAATGCTACATGGATAAAAAAGGAAAACTATGACATATCATTTAAATTATGTGAATAAATGTAAATGTTGGAAACAGTGATGTGGGATGTACAGTACAGCTAGTGGAAATCAATCAGAAAAATAGACAACATATTGATTTACTTTTTTATTAAGATCTTTTGGAATAATGATTAAATTGTTTGGAAGGCATGCAAGATAGTTAGGAGGATGTGTAGAATGCATTTAAAGGTGCATGAAGCAAAACGTGTCAAATTTGCCAGATGTGTCAAAATACAGTACCCGCCACACCTAAAATACAGGTGCTACAGTACATTGAATATTGCTAATGCTGATGTGCATCAATAATATTGATCTGAAATATCAGCTGAATTGAGATTAATTAGTCTTTTTATAAACAGTGTACATGGCCAAAAAAACACAGTATTGGTGCTGTATTAGTAACATTATACAGATAATACAGAAAATGTGTGTGGCCAAAGAAGCTACTTCTAAAGTTTATGCCACTTTTGGAAGTGACCAATCTTGCTTCACAAAAAATTTTAAGTCAGCCGTTTTGGAGAGATGATTTTATATGTGTCCCAAAAATTACTTTTATTTTTTTACTGTTATACTGTCTCTCTTCAAACTATAATCATTTGAAATGCAACTTATTCATATTTATGAGTATTGATACTCATTATAAATTGGTATAACATTCTAGAAGCATATGTAAAAATTGTTGCTTAAATGAATGCGTTCCGGTTTTTGGTAAAAGTTTAAAAAGCAAAACGTTCTGTAGTGTCCGTAACCATGTCAAATTAATGTTGCAACATCTTAACACTTTAACATTTTAGAATAATAGACTTTTTCAGGTTTATGTCTATTTATGTGAAATCTACATCGGCCAAGTTTCATCTGAATGACAGTTAAAATCATTGAAAGATTTGAATTTTAAAGAGTTCTGGATGCTAAAACATAAATGGGCGTGAAATTGTATTTAGCAAATGTGTTTCCTTTTATCTGATAACAATATAAATGTGTATGCATATTTACCAAAAAATGAAGCATGGATCAGGAGATAAGAAATATTAAGTATTATGAAAAATGGTGTTATATGATCCTATCTGAAAATTCACTTTTTCACCTAGGTGAGATTTCAAACTTTACACGTTTAAAAGTACAGTTACACAGTAACACACAGGGACTGGACTATGTGTTATGATTGGTTGTCAGAAGTTGGTCTCATCTATGATTGGTTAGATCCTCACAGGCAAGACAATCGATGAACAGGAAGGCGGGACTTAACTCATCATATGCTAATCGTGGTTAGAAGCGTCTGCATATTTTGTGTGTTTCTGGAAATGTTTTCTGGCCTGGAATTCTTACAGGTGCAAAAAAATGCGTTGGACCAACCAACTAATAATAACCATCTACTCGCGTCCTTTCCACTAATGTGCAAACTTCGCAAATGTTTCGCCCACTTGTGTGTTCTTACAGCAGTACATGTTGTTATAAAGCAGCTGATAACCTGTACTGCAATCCTTTTATTTTAAATACTCACTAGTAAGCTGTGACTTTACTGTGTTTTGGGCAAGTCAGAAATTTGCATGTTAACTGATGTTAGCATTAGCAAGGCGTTTAAAATGCACTTAGAAACCCGAATTACTAAAATATTAACTTTTTTCTCGCTGGTAAACTAATGCAAATTCCAACCTGAGAATGATAGCGGTTTCTAGAAAATGTCAGTACAAAGAATCATGTGAACCCAAACATGCATTTTCTAACCATAATGCCTTTTTTCGAACTTTAACATCACCTGTAATTTGTGTTTTTTGGTGTTAATGTGTGTATCAGTGTGTGTTCAGTGTTTCTGCCTTTCCTGAGAATGCCTGCTCCCCTTGTGGACTGCATTCCCTCACCGCCTCTCACTTTGTGTTGCTAATGAATCCCACAGTGCATCTTCTCACGTCTTAATAGTTTATTTTCCTACTTACATCACCATTTAGTTAATAATGTTTAATCTCGTTTTGCATCTGACTGGAGGAAACTATTTTTTTGCTCCATTAAAATGCTAAGATGAGGTCAGATGGATCGAGCTGGGGTCATATTGTGTGAAAATCCAATACCTTTATATAAACAGATTTAGAAATACAGATCTTTTTTTACGTGGGAGTCTTGAAGATTGGACAAAAGATGTTGATTAATATTCTGCAGTATATAACAGCTCGGGCGGTAGTTTGGCACCATGGTGCGGGTGTGGATTATACTGTATTACTGTAATGCGCATGTTTAAATGCGCTGATTTTCATATAGAACAATAGCACTTACAATTAGTAGAAATAATGAAATCTCTAAGGAGACATTAATGTAACATTTATAGAAGGAGTCGCCAGCGTCATTTTTTTTGTTAATTTTTTTTTAAAGCTGTAACGTAAATAGTTGATGTTGGCATTGCTGGCATGGGCTATACATTTTTGGGACAATAAAAAGAAAACAGAGAAAACGATGGCTTTTATAACCCTGTGTATCTGCTACTTGTCCAATAATATCCAAGATCACATGTTGCCATTGCAAACAAAAACTGCGATCAAATCAACACCATATGCAAGTTTACTGAAAAGACTTTAAGTCAGAGAATTTCAAGCAGCATACTGTACACTGATCAGCCATAACATTACAAAGCAAAACATTATGCAGAGTATTGTGTAGCTTCCCCTTGTGCCACCATAGTGGCTCTATGACTCCACCATACCTCTTGGGGTGTGATTTGGTGTCTGGCAGCAAGACGTTGGCAGCAGATCCTCTGGGTTCTGTCGGTTATGGAATGAGTCCTCTGTGGATCAGACTTTGATCTGTCACATCCCATGGGTGCTTGATTGGATTGGGATCTGGAGAGTTTGGAGGTTGGGCCAGTGGCCCTCGTCTCTTGGCCCGCTGCATTCCAAGCTGTTTTGCACGGTTCTGGTGTTTTTCTCTCATGACCTGCATTGATTTTATTCTGTGAGTTGTACTCCATTGGCTTTCCAGTGGTATCGGACCAGACTCGCTTGGTTGCCCATGATCCTGCTACCAATTTCCTCATCTATAATTGATAATGCTAATGTGTTACTGATCAGTTATTACAGGTCTCTCTGCAAGGATCCATACACCCTTGCTATCACACAGTTTTATTATTTGTAAATAATTATCGTTATCTGTAGCCTGACCGTACCAAATCATCAGCTTTTTCACGCCTTTACAAGAGAGCCATCGTATTTCACCTAATCTTTGCTTGAGCACTTTGTAGCAACACTATGGCTGATGGTGCCTCAAATGTGAGAGCCAATGACAAGTCAGTTTTGAAATAACAGTGAAAATTGTGTAGGTAAAAAAAAAGGGCTTAACTTTAAAAGAAATAGAGCCTGTTTCAGGAAAATCCACTCCGTGGTGGTAAAAGTACAGTAACTCCATCCATCCATCATTCCAGCTACCCATCCTCTTGGTGATTATTTTCCCGGAACAGCACACCCCAAAATCATTTATGCATTCCCTATTATGAATTATGTATAATGTATTATATAATCATGAAACCTTTGGCAACACTGCAAATTGATCACATTAACTATTAAAGGTTGTTTCCCGACACGTGAAACAGAATCATGGAATCGTCCTTTAAACATCACAGAGATGCTCTGATCTCTAACTGCGCTGTTAGTCAGCAGTCATACGAAAGATAAAGTGTTTATGATTCTAATTTTTTTTTTTTTTTTAAACAGTACAGACGGGCGTCCGTGTTGCGGAGCGTGAATTTATGCACATTGATATTTAGCTCGAAGCGTCCTTGTCTGAAATTCGATAAAGTCACGGATTATCGCACATTACACAAGATGTTTGATTTTTACTTTTTTTTTCATTCTTCTTTTTTTTGAGCTGAAATCAAACATTCAGAGATGAGGTGCAAGAGCGAGTCAGCATTTGAGGGTGAAAATTGATTCTGTGCATTTGGTGCGTGGTGATGTGTAAACTGCAGCCATGGCTGAGCAATAAACAAGGAAACATGAAGCCAAGAATTTTTTTTTTTTGGAATTTCTAATCTCTGTCTTTCTCTTTCTCTCTCTGTTTTCATTTCCGCAGGTTAACAGGATTCCAGGTGCCTGCTCCAGTCACAAGCACAGGCTCTGTTTTCTCCCTGCGTCTCACCAGCGACTTCGCTGTCAGCGCCCACGGCTTTAAAATCTATTATGAGGGTGAGGCGACTTCATTTTTCTCTCTCTCTCTCTCTCTCTCTCTCTCTCTCTCTCTCTCTCTCAGCTTCTGATTTCTTGGGTTGAGACAGTCATTAAAAGATGCGGAAAAAAGCACAGATTGTGTGTATGTATATATATATATATATATATATATATATATATATATATCCTCTGGTCAAAGCATATACACTTATTCTAAAGGGAATTAATGACACAAAGTCATCAAGGGCACACTATATGATTGGAACGATGTCTTCTAAGGATGTCTTCTGAATAACGCACTAAAAAATTATGATCAAAACATCTAGTTTCCTGATTTGCCTTGGAGATGAGCTCAGAACCTTCAGAAACCTGAAATCTTCACCTGATCTGGTCAGATAGCTCGGTTTAAGGTACTTTCTGCTCTGAAAAGGAATTCCTAATCTTTGTATTTTATTTATTTATTTTAATTAATTATTTTTTTTTTGCTTCCATCTCCGACTTAACACCACCCACTCCTCATCAATATTCATAAGCGCCAAATAAATAAAGAAATACAGTTTTTCAAAGTAAGCAGATGTTTTATTTGAAAGCATTTAAAAATATGCTGATTATGACATTAAGTTATGGCATGAACTTTTAAGATAAGTCAGTTTAACTGACCCTAGTGTGTGTGTGTGTGTGTGTGTGTGTGTGGTTCCGAAAGCTGAACATCGGGAGTTGGAGTGGGAGGTTGGCCAAAAAAAAAATATTTTGGTCAAAGTTATTCAAAATATGGTTATAAGTGATATTTTCAAGGTCAACAGAAAAATGTATCTATTCATTCGTTTAGTTTTTTGCCCAATTCAGGAGTAATTCCCAGGCATCTTTCTGTTCGCAATTGGTTGGAGGGCAGTTCACTCTTTCTCACACAGCGGTCGGTCAAGGGGGCAAATAACAACAGCAAATTCCCCCCCTTGGGATGATTAAGCTGTTGTTAGGATTTAAATTCACAGTGAATTTAATTTAAGGAATTGGAAACTTGTTTTCACTTCAGCACTCCAGTAGAAGACTTTTGACCTAAACATAAGCTGTGAACAGTAAGCAGTTGAGATCCTAAAGGACGTGGGTGATCTATGCATCTTGACTGGATGTTGGTTTATAATTAGATCCCTAATGCACAAGCCAAAGGAAACCTAAAGAAACCAAAAGAAACCTTTCCTCTTCTGGGTTTTACCTGATAACGGGATTGTAAATCAGTACAGTATCCTGGTGTAGCTGTTTACATTCGATAAGGTTCTACATAGAATGATAGTCCTGTATGTGGTTTTGGATGCAGTTTTCACTCTGAGAAATGAAGAAACGAAAAACGCCTGTAGGGTCTAAATCTGATTTTGAGGCACTTTCTGTATTGATTTGAACTTGTGTTGTTTTTGGGCATTGGTATCGCTTAGTGTGTGTGTTTTGGCTTGACTGAGACTTTATAAATAATATGGTACTTGTTCAAAGTTTGACAAAAAGTAACTTTTCTAGAAAACTGCCTTATCATTGGCACAATTTACGAATGAAGCCAACTAGTTAAAGTAAAGGCTTAGCCTTGAAAAAGTGTTCAGTCTCGCTTTCATTTGGACTCGATCTTAACCAGTTTTAGACCTGGTCTCGACTTGATCTTGATTGGTCCCACTGTTGAAATTAACAGTGGAAATTTTGCCTACAGCCCTATTATGGTACAGTACAGTACTTTTACCATCAAGTGTACATCCCTTATCACTTAATATTCTGCTTAACTTTTTACAATACATTTACGGCATTCAGCTGACACCCTTATCCAGAGTGAGTTACGTTTTATATCATTATACATCTTATTAGTTAATGGTTAAGAGCCTTGCTCAAAGGTCCAACTGTGACAACTTGGTGGTGCTGGGGTTTGATCCGATCAATAGTCTAATGTCTTAACCACTAAGCTGCATGGCATCTTTCTCATAGAGTACATTTTGGCTCATTATTTCAGATTTTTAAAAAAAAAAATGTTTAACTTGACCTGATTGAGGCATCTCTACCAATCGGTTGAGATATGCTGTATTTTCTGTATTTTATGCATTTCTTTTCAATTGCTTCATATCATTCCACGAGAAATAAAGTGGATCATAAATGCATGTTTTTGCACCACAACAATAAAAGTTATATATCTTTATCTGATTATAAAGACCTTGCTGGCTCGCTGGTACTTCTGGTATTTCTTGCCTGCCATGTCCCAGGCCTAGGTTTGATTCCAATCTAGTGGATGCAGTTCCAGTCCTACTGTAAGTCTGGATTGAATGGGAGGGTTGCCTCAGAAAGTTGTTTTCAGAACATGTGCTTGATGTGCAGCTAAAGATACAATGGCGCTACTGATACTTTTCCCATGAAGTGACATCTCAACCATTTGGAAGAGGCCTATTCTGTTAAAATATAAAAATATTTTTATTTTTTCACAATGATTTTTTTCTTAGTAAGGTTATTAAACAGTTAAAAAATAGTTAAAGGACTGTTGCTGTTCTGGAACAGTTTTATTCTGAAAGCTAGGTAAAGTTATAGCACTTGCATCTTTTCGGGTCAAACATGTATCATTGATGGTCCGACCACAGCAGCAGAGAAAAATAAAGTCTGGCATCATTATTTCTGAGCATATGTATGTATTGGATGTGCTGTATGCTGATTGACTGCCATGGACCCTGGTGGGGACTTTCAAGAAAATCTCTTATATGATGTACATAAATATTAAAAACATAAAGTTTGAAATTCACTGACCCGAGGAACCCACTAGGTAAAGATTTTAGAAAGAGTTTCTTATAGTCGTAAAAAAAAAAAAAAAAAAACAGAAAGCTCTCTGCGAATGCTGTTTTAAAATGAAAAAAAAAAAAAAAAAAGCACCACAAATGATTCACCTTTTCCTTATGTCAGCCCAGTGGGTTTCTGAAACCCCTCACAGAACAATGTTTTCTCACTTAAAGTGAAGCGTAATGGATATTTCTCTGTGAGAGAGTTTGGCAAAGATGAGGGGTATGATTGGTCATGTCTACAGGGGCTTATGCATGAGAGGAGAACCCTTACTGCATCCCAAATATCTCTCTCTCTCTCTCTCTCTCTCTCACATACACACACACACACACATTCTCTCACTTTTACCACCTGCTACCCTCCTGACCCGTCCGCAGGACGCCTCCCCCATCTGCTCCATCATTTACACGCTGAATAATTCAGTCTCACCCGTCCCCTCGCCTCACACTTTTCTAGCTTAATGTTCTTTGGAATTTTATAGGCTTTGGAATATTAATCCCGCAGGTTATTATTCACTGGAGGGCACCGGATGTCAGCGTCTCGTTATCCATCACTGCCGCAGATCAGGACGCCAAATGAAGGAGCGTCCCCATTAAGCGGATCTATTAGCGCCTGATTTGGAGAGGGTGCCGTAAAAAGGCGCCAGGTGCGATGACGGGTGTGATCGAACTGCATTCTTTGCCATTGGTCTTCGAAATATGATGAAAAAGCCCCGTTTCTGGAATACCTTAAAAGCTTATCTTTCAGGCTCTTTGAATCCGGGCGAAAAAGTTGATTAATTCAGCACCACCTCCACAGCACTTTCCATCTCATCCGTTCACATTTTGATATTTTTTGTTGATTTCGAGCGCTGCCTGGAACTTTTTTTTTTTTTAAACATAATCCGAAACGTAGAGGCTTCGTCGGGATTTTCTCAGTGTTCCATCACTCGAGTCCGAGTCTCTGTGAGTGTGTCTTTGTGGTGTATTATGTGTGTGAGAGCGAGAAGGATGGAGAAGACGAAGCAGGCAGGCCATGCACAGGAGGGGGGGAAGAAAACTCATTTTAGCTCTTGTCAGTCCTTCATCATGCGAACAAGCCAAACCATGTTTGACAGTCGTTGCGTTTGTGTTGATTAATGTGTCTATTGCCGTCCGCTAAAAATCAGCCTTCCTCCGCCTGGGTGTGTCAAGAGTTACACACAGTAACGTGACCTTTTCACGTCAGGGCACGGAGGCCTGCGCCTTAAAGAGGCTAACAGGAATTTCAGAACGATAATAATTCCGCTGCGATGAAATTAAGACTGTTACGACTCAAATGTTTTTCTGACTGTTTTTCATGAGCAGCAAAATGCAGCTGCGGAAAAGGAAGGCTTTTTTTTTTTTTTCTTCAGGTGACAGAAAGACAGGCAGGCAGACAAGCAGACAGACAGACAGGCACTTTATTGATCCCTCAGGGGAAATTGCTTTGTTACAGCAGCCCCACAAAACACAGGGCACACAAGGAAATCAATAGAATACGTTGAGGGAGCAATAAAGCAGAAATAGGTATAGAGAGAAATATGCGAATGTGTCACATTGTACACGGAAAACGGTTTAAGCACCACGCACACGGTGCACTTATAACTCTTATGAATATTCATTTTGAAGCAAAATTGCACAAAAACTGAGCGAGGATAAAAATAGCTGAAGTACCCATATTTTTTCATTTGTTAAGCATAAACTGGTTTAACTACAGCCATGGCCAAAAGTTTGGAGAATGACATAAATATTATTTTTCACACTTGTCATGCCAACAGTGAAGCATCCTGAAACCATTCATGTGTGCGGTTGCTTCTCACCCAAGGTAGTGGGTTTACTGACAATTTTGCCCAAGAGCACAGCCATGAGTAAAGAATGGTAGAAAAACATACTCCAAGAGCAACTTCTCACAACCATCCAAGAACAGTTTGGTGACGATCAATGCCTTTTCCAGCATGATGGAGACAAAAGTAAAAAACGAAGTGGCTCGGAATAAAACATCGAACTTTTAGGTCAATAACCAGAAAACTCTCCAGTTAATTCCATTGAGAACTTGTGGTCAATCCTCAGAAGGCGGATGACAAACAAAAACTTAATGTAATTGTCAATAAAAGCCATTGGCACTTATGAAATGCTTGTACTTTAAGTTAGTTAAATCTTTCTTTGTCACATATACATTACTGTGAAAATTCGTTCCTCACATATCCCAGCGTAACTGCGGTCAGCCATGATACAGCCCCTCTGGAGCAGACAGGGTTAAGGGTCTTGCTTAAGGGCCCAACAATGGCAACCTGGTTGAGCTGTGGATCGAACCCATGATCTTCTGATCAGTAACCTTCTGAGCTACCACTGCCGCCATATACCACAATAACATCTGACAAAACATCTAAAAAAAACACTGAAGCAGCGGACTCAGAAGCTGAAGACTGTGAAAATTTGTGTCATTCTCAAAATGGCTGTAGTTTTAACTACTTACTTATTTTGCTCTTGCATTCTAACTATCATCAATTAGTCAGCCAAATATAATACTTACATTAAAATTTATTATGCAGTTAAATAGTTTTTTTTAAGTGTGTGAATGAGTGTGTGAATGTGCGTATGAGTGTGTGCCCTGCGATGGATTGGCACCCTGTACAGGGTGTACCCCGCCTTGTGCCC
>JAQQZS010000019.1:2105908-2121207 GCA_030068045.1 Platyallabes tihoni | reverse complement strand
ACCTCACAGTTGCTATAATTTAATGATCATAAGCAAAAAGTGTAAAACATTTTTTATTTACATTATCACATTTATTAAATTTTCACCCAGAGCGGGATTCGAACCAGGGTCTGGGCGATTTTATACTATTATTTAAGCAACGCCACACCACGTGGAAAACCGCAAAAATGCTTCAATTTCATTGACTGTCAATGAGTGTCAGCTATTCACGACGATCGGTGTGGCGTGGCTTAAATCTGTAGGTGGCTGTTCTTATGGTTGATGCTTTAACAAGCGAGGTGTGTTTGGTGGTTGCTATGCCACCCCAGTTGGTTATTAGGACATTGTTAGGTGGTTGTTAAACTATTGCTAGATTGTTCATATGCTAAAGCAATTAGTTGCTAGGGTGTTGCTATTCCAAATGATTGCTAGCTGGTTGCTATGAAGTTTTAGGTGGTGTTTGGTGCTTAGTGGGTGCTACTCTGACCCGCTTTGTTGCTAGGCAGTTGCTATGCTACCCCAGTCCTGGTTAGGACGTTGCAAAGTGACTGCTATGATATTGCAGGTTGATCACGTGCTAAACCAGTTGGTTGCTAGGTGGTTGCTACATTAAAACATTAAGTAAAGTCATGTCATGAAAGCTTTATGTAAAGCAGTGCAAATCCACAAAATGTGTCACTAAAAAACCCAGGCCTTGAGAAGGAGTCTGCTTGTCAGACACGTGTTTGTAGTGTCATGCGGGACCGCAATCCCAAGCCGAGACAGTCTATGAATTTTGAGTGAACCTTTTTTTTTTTTTTCCAGCTTCTCCATATGAAAAAAAAATTACAGCTTTGCCTGATCTCTGCTCAGCTGTGCGCGTCTGCAAAGCATTTACGCCTGGACATGCAAGTTTCGCTTCTCTTGCAGCAGAGTAACGTTATCGGAGCTCACCTCCTTGCTCGTGTCACGTCCGAGCCTAAAAACGCAGAGATCAAACACATTATCGCTTAGGAGCTGTTTGTCTCGGCGTAGCGTCGAGGCAAACATGAATATGTAAAAAAAAAAAATAAAAATCCAGCATGGAAACGTAATGCAGAGTGGCAAGGACATTATCATTTCAAAGGCTTTTTTTTTTCTTTGGTTGTTGAATTCAGGACCTGCAGACTGTCTCTGGTTGCATTACAGCCAAAAGCACTGTATGTTACCGGCACGGCTTGTGTTTCGTGGGAATAACGTTTAAAATGCACAGTGTATTGTAAGTAAAACTTCAAAAGCTCGTCTGCATAATGGAAGTGAAAGTTCAAGTATTTTGCAACTGAGGCTGCTCGTTTCATATTTTAATCAAGGGTCGTAAACCAACAGGGCTAATCAGGGATCAACGTTTTCATTACTGCTCTTTATAATTCTGTGACGTGACGGATGAAGAGGCGGAGCTGCTTTCAAAGCCATGGCAGTTAAATATGGCCTCGATTCGGGAGCTAACTATAATTTGCTAGAAGAGGAGTGAGAGATTATAAACAGACGCTTGAGCCTTGGAATAATAATAATGATAATAAGTAGCTTTTATTTGATACCTGGTGGCACAGTGGTACTGTATAGTGGTTAACACTGTGACCTCGCACCTCGAGGGTTAGGGGTTCGATTCCCCCGTCGGTGTCTGTCTGTATGTGTGGAGTTTACATGTTCTCCACGTGCTTTGTGGGTTTCCTCTGTGTATTCCGGTTTCCTCCCACAATCCAAAGATTATGCGGAATAGCTTAACTGGTGTTCCCAAATAGTATGTGTGTGTGTGTGCGCGCACCCTACGATGGATTGCCCAAAGTCTCCTAGGCTCCGGGCACCCATGGATCTGTACAGGATAAGCGGTATAAATAAATGAATTAATGTTTGGTACCTGAACTTCAGTAGACATTGTTATGGTGACTAATTTAAAATGAACATTTTGTATTATTATTATTATTAGTAGTAGTAGTAGTATGTTGCATTTAATGTACAGTAGATAGTGTTGACTTTAAATAATAATAATAATAAAATAATGATAATAATAATAAGTATTATTATTATTATTATTATTATTATTATTATTATTGTTATTCATCTTCTTCTTAATATTATTATTATCAAATTGTAAGACAAAAAACAACAACCCAACTAACTGAACAAACAACAAAAAACCCTTTCAGTCTTAAACACATCAAGCAAGATCATGTTAAATGCTTTATTTATTTAATATTTCAATGTGTTTCAAATATTGTGCAATATGTTTTACTTTCTTTTATATATTAAGAATTATTTGAATGCAGTTTATTCTATGTATTCTGGAAATTCCTTTGGGATCAATAAAGTAGACATTTTCCCACTGTGGGACAAATAAAGATATATCTTATCTTATCGTATCTTATCTTATCTATCTATTTGCCTATTTGAATTAAATTAAAAAGAAAAATCTTATTTTTTGATAAGTTTTAATTGACTTACTTTTTTATTTTTTTCATGTTTGACTTTTTAATTGTCAATAATGTTTGTTTCAACTATCATTCATTTCTTTTGTATAACAACAATAATAATAATAATAATAATAATAATAATAATAAATTATTTATTATTAAATAAATAAATACATGTTGGCACTACAAGAAAAAGCCATTGCTGTGTGTGTTTTAACGTTCAGAATATAGTTCATCTTTAACTTAGTCACTACTGTACTTGAATTGAATACATTTGGAACAAAGTTCTTAGTTGAAGTTTATTTATCTTTGTAATAACTGATGAATGAAAATTACAAAGCAGCTCAGGGGTTGATTGTGAATTTGTATCTCCACAATCTAAATCGCATTAGTTTTGCAATATTGCTGGTTAGCTATCAAACGGCTCTAAGTCTCGAGTGTGTCTTTTTTAGGACATTGCGTTCACATTGCGTCGGTTTTGCATAATTGGCCAACTTGAGTTTCTGAAAGGGGAGAATTTATGCCCTTGCCTCAAGTAATGTATTTGCATTCGGCTATTTCTATAAATATGATTTTGGTTTATGATCCAGTGAAAGAAGAAAGAAAGAATAATTTAGTCGGTTTTCTGTGCGGAACTCAGACCTGAGACTTGTGTGAGATACTCTGAATGGTAATCTATGCTAATTTAATCAAGTCAAACTGCCTTATAGACAAATATTTACATTTACCGAAAATGATTTCAGACAGAAGTGTTGAATTACGACCCTGAAGGTATTAATGTTACACAGCGCTGACACTGAAGTCTCCTTCATCTACATCTCCTTACCTTGCAGCTAAAACAAATTTTTATTAAAAAGATGCCGTTATTATGGAGACCACCATGTTATGCATCTAATAAATGAACTCATAACTGTTTGTAGCCATTTTTAACCAAACAATACTGAACACATAGAGAGAAAAAAAAAAATTATATTTATAATTTTTTAATTTTGTTGCCAGATTGCTTTTAATTTTTTTCTTGTGTTCTCAATACTCTGGGGGAAAAAGGTCTATGTAAATTATTACTTTAAATAAAAAATGCACACGTCAAAGTAAGACCAAATCATATTAATATTCATTAAATTCTGAATCAATGTTATGCAGCAGAAGAAAAAAAAAACTAATTGCACACAGCCAATTAAATTGTAAAGTATTCTTCTGCCTATAATGGATGCTACAGCATTCAGCAAGATAACGGATAATATATTTAGCACAAATTGATAGTTACTCATCCTAATTCTTCTGGGAGTAGTGCTGGCTCAGGCGGTCAAGGCTGTGGGTTGCTGATGGAGCAAACAGTCATGGATTTGAGCCCCGCCACCCCCTGGTTGCCACTGTTGGGCCCTTAGGCAAGACGCCAAATATATATTTCCCAGTAGGGCATCCTCAGTGCCAGTCCAAAGCATGGAGAAGTGAGTGGGTTGTGCCAGCATCTGGCATAAAACCTGTGCCAATAACACATGATATGATGTGACGACCCTGAGAACGGGACAAAGTCCAAGGAAATATATATATATATATATATAATTTCATCAGCCATACTATTAACATCACCGGGTGAACTGAACAACATTGATCATTTATACAGTATACAGCAGCAAACTGGTGACAGGATCCTGGACACCCAAGGATCACCCATGACCGCAGGGAGCAAGTGCTAGCCCGTCTGGTCCGATCCCACAGAAAAGCCATTGCAGCACAAATCACTGGAAGAGTCAGTGCAGGCCATGATAGAAATACACCATGAGACCCAGTGCACTACAGCCTGTTGTACACAGAGCCTCAGGATGCCAACTCTGCCTCCAAACGCCCCAGATCCCAATCCGATCCTCACGGCCCCACCCTGCTACCCACAGCTGCCAAAGGATCTGCCACCAATGTCCTGCGAGACAGATACCATGACACACCCCCAGAGGGCCCATGGAGCCATGGCCTGAGGGGCCATCGCTGCTGTGGTGGCGTCAGGAAACCCAAAATCTGGGTGGTTATAATGTTCTTCAATGTACATAATATGATCATGCATTTTCTGCTCTGTCAACTTTTGCCACAACATTACTGTATAAGCAACTCTGTGTGCTGTTGAGTAGGATTTGTGAATCTCCTTTCACTGGAGCTAAGAGGTGCAAACCTGTTCCAATGGATCTTGCTGGTGGGTGAGAAGAATTATAAAGTTAGTTAAGAATTTCCAACAATTTGTCAGTGAGTGTATTATAAATAGCTAATTTAAATAGCTTGCTAGATGATTAGCAATCTTCTCCCATTTTGGTAATTATGAACTCTGATGAGGTTGCAGTTGAAATTGTCTGTAACCCCTAAGGCAAGTGGCAGTGTGGGGCAGTTCTTCTCAGTTTAGTCCATCAGTTGATTATTTGCAATGCTTAGACTTGAGTTTTAGTGCTTGTATAACTCCAGTTTGTGGATTTCTTTTTTTGTTGTTGTTGTTGTTTAAATCTTGTTGGGAAAGTGCCACTTTATTCATTTCAAATCAATACATGTGTTTCTACAGCTGAGGACACGTGTGGAGGAACCTTCCGGAGTTCCAGCGGTGTGATCTCCAGCTCCGACTTCAAGAACGACTACAAGAACAACGGAGAGTGCACGTGGACCATCGTTGCTGATCCTGGAGACACCATTTCGCTCGTCTTCACTGACTTCCAGATGGACAGCAAGTTCGACTACTTGGAGGTGGAGGGATCGGAGCCGCCATCGATATGGTGAGAACTCGTGGCTCTTCATTTTACAGTATATTATTCCATTGCTTTTTATCATTTCACTTATAAAATGTAAATTTTGGGATTGTTTTTATTCAATCACTCGTAGAATGTGTATCTTGGCATCTTTAAGGTCCTTAAAGACAAGTGAGCAATAAAACACTTGGCACTGTGCTGTAAGAGAAATTAATCAACACCCGAAGCGGAGTTGATTATTTTTCAATTAAAGTACGCTTCAAAGTGTTTTATTCCTTGAACACTTACATAGTAATTACTTAACAAAAGACACATCCTACAGTTTATCCATTAGATGTGACCTCGTATGCAAAATTCCCTTTTTAGTCGTTTTTAGCCATTAACACGGGTCTCCAGTACAAACAAAAGCATCCTGTTTTTGCTTTTTCCATTTTATATTGACAGGGTTTTACAACAAGAAGGTCACAGTTTTGCCCAGATGTCAGCTAATATACTGTACCAAAAAAACTCTCCTCTGGCTCTGTGCTCAGCTCTGCCATTCTCTAGACACCAATTTTAGGCGCTAAAGTAAATAGGACTAAGCTATCAGGTACCAGATAACTGCTAACAGATGACCAAGCATTCTTTTTCTTTTAACAAGGACTAGGTTATTTGTTAGCAGCTAACCACTAAAGGCTAACATTACGATCTGTAAAATGTAAAAAGGACAAAGTCAGCCATTCGTCAGTGGCCAACCTCTTTTAACTTTTGTATGACATTGTCAATTAACAATCCTACATGTATTCTTCTCCTAATACTGGGAGACAGGTGGAAAATGGTCGATAAAGTCCCTCACTCACTGTGGCTAGGAAAATGCACCCACTAAGGGCTGTAGTTCATTTAAAGATACAAACACTGAAACAGCATGTTTGGAAAAGGAGTGAAACAGAAAGAAAGAACATGAAGGCTGAATGCAGCTGGAACATTAACAGACACATTTTAGAGAGCTCTACCATTGGAATTAAATGCTTCAAAATGGTGAATAATGTGTGACGTTTACATTAGTAGATGAGTATGTCAAAAATTTTTAAAAAATGATCCGCATCAGTCATTGCTGTGCAGGTGTGAATGTGTTACATCAGGTCATTTGTAACTGCAGTAAGAGGTAAAATGGATACCCCACTTGTAATTTGCAAGAGCAGCGTGCAATATTTCATGATTTGTACCTGGTGCCGAAACAACTCACGGAAGAGCATAAACAGAAGCGTCTGGATATCTGCAAACAAATGTACGACTAAAACTTTAAGCAAAGTGAAAGAGAATCATTACTGGTGATGAGACACGGATTCAGAATCATCCTCAATCAGCAACTGAGAAAAAGTTTAAAAGACCACCACAATTCACAGATGCTTACAGTTTTCTGGGATTCTCAAGGGCCGATATTGGAACATTATCAGGAAAAAGGTCAACAGTCAACAGCGCTCGTTACAGTGAGCCGCCTATTGAAGAGCTGAAGCCTAAACTACAGATTAAACGCAGAGGACCGCTATCCAAGTTTGTTGTGATCTTGCATGATAATGTCTCTCCTCTACGTGTGTCTCTGCCTGGAACACCATTTCCTTAATACTCCCAACCAGTTAGGACACCTCCGGAGCTCTCCTACATTTTGGTGGAGATGGGAGTCATTTCTTATTTTAAGAATTTTGATAAATACCTCTTATTCCTACCCATAAAAGTAGGACTAAAATAGCATCATTCTGAGAATTTTTGGCCACTTAGGAGTGATTTCCTACTCTGAGAAGTGTAGTAAATACGGGCCCAGACCTTGCTCTGTCTCGCTCTATGAGGACAGACACAAGAACACAGCGGTGCATTCATGGCTCGCAGCTCGGCCTAAAACATTTTCATTGAGAGAAGGCGAAAGGTTCTTGACAGATTGACAAAGTGTAATGGAGAGCAAGGAGATTATGTGGAAAAATTATGTATTTGTCTTTTTCTAAAAGGGAATTAAAATAAATCCTACAGCCAGAGTGCGGATAATTTTTGACTAACCCTCGTAGATCCAACTAAATTTTTTGTTATCCCATGATGAGTAGTTATTCTGCTGATGTTATGAATTAACTAATCAAAACAGAACATTCTAGAATTGGAGTCTGAAACTCCTTTTCCATCTCCAGCCACTTGATTTCCACTTTTGCCAATAGTTTAGCACATGCATAGGTGCTAATATACAGTATATCTTAATCAAATCCTGTGGTATTTTTTTTTGTTTGTTTTTTATAGACCAGTGCATCATTCTGTAGATGCCTAATAACTGTCCCTGTCTTGTTTGTCACAGCAATATTTTGTACAATTTGCCCCACCAATGGCTTCATTGATTCCGGTGAACCGTTCCCCGAAAGCTACAAGATGAAGTGGACAAGTTGTTGTGAAACTGGAACAAGCTTTCTGTCCTCCTCTTGCCCCAAATCCATTCGTTTTATTGGAGTGACCTTTATGTAATTCTAACAAACTTGTTACTGCCAAAGGGGCAACAAAATCAAATTGTAACATTCAGGTCACTCAGACCTTCAGAGACAAGGAAAGATAGGAAAACATAACCCACTTGCCATGATTTAAGTATAATATATGACCTGTTGAATGGGCACTCATGATTGGTCAGCAGGTGCTGCTTAATTTTCTGTAGCATTGGTCATTTAATTAGGTGAAATATGCTACAGGGTTGGGGGTTTGAATCTTGCCTCCGGTCTCTGTGGCGTTTCCAGTTTCTCCCTGTGCTCACTGGATTACTACTGGTTATGCCAGTTTCCTTCTAGAGTCTGAAAAACAAAGTAGTCCCTGAGTTCCCTGGAATAATCTCTGTGCTCCCCACAACCGTAGACCAGATAAACAATATAGAACATGGATGGATAAATGAATGAAGGAGTCTCCAGTATCAGTGCCTTTTAATGGATGTTGAGACTTGTGGTTTCTTGCCAACTTCCCAACCTTCATTTGTCCACCTCCTCCGGATAATAAAAGAGCTGGATGAGGGACCAACTCTTTATAGCTTCTGTAATGTAAGACAATAGGGAACTAATGTGTTTTATAGATACTAAAGTGTATTGAATTTGGCTGTAAATAAACAAACATATTATTCCCTCTGATTCCCTCTGATCCTCCAGCACTGCTTGACTGGTCTCAACATCTCTCAGAGACCAAGGAAAAGATGCATTTCTGTTCTGGCACCTAGGTGATGGAATTAACTTCCTTTAGATGTCCATACAGCTGAGTCACTGGCAAACTTTTAAATGAGAAATAAAGGCCTATCTGTTTCTTCAATATTCAGGTTAAATCCCATTATTTTATCCCATAATTATCCCACCGTTTGACAGATGGTACTTAGGTGGTAACCTAGTATCGCAGTGTAAGGAACGTCGCTCTGGATACGACTAAATGTAAGTGTAAATGTAAATTCTTTAATAAATAGGGAAATATTTGCCTTAGGAAATTGCGATGGTTTAAGAGGAACAAAATGCCTCGGTATCTAATCAACAGTAATATTTAGTTTTTTTGCTGCGTCATGGCACCCCAGTTAGTTTCATTGAATTATTTTCAAAAAGGCTTTTTAACAATGATACATAGAGTGTACACAGATCAGCCATAACACCAATGCCACTATCAGGTGAACTGAACAACATCGGCCACCAATTATATACCAGCAAACTGGTGACAGGGTCACCAGTGCCATTGCTCACCCAGGCCCAAGGGGACCAAAGACCTGTCCAGTGCGAGCCCACAAAAAAAAAAGCCAATGCAGTACAAAAAAGTGAATATAGCCACAACAGAAAGGTAGCAGAGCATCTACAGTAGTGCATCAAAGGCAAACATGCCCAAGGTCACCAACCAGGCCTCCAAATCCCCCAGATTCCAATTGAAATTGATGGATGCATTGGACAAAAAAGTCAGAAAGTGTAGGAAAGTGTAGGAGCCCTACACTGCAACCGACAGCACCCAAAGGATCCGCTTTCTCTTATGCCGCCAACATCCTGGTGCCTCACATTACAGCACACACCCCAGACGCACTGTGGAGACACACCCCGAGGCACCACACAAGGGGAACCCCAAGACCTAGGTGGTTTTAAATTAAGGGCTGATCAATTTATATGTTTGCATAATTAACCTCACCCCAACTTGAGGCTTAAGGGGATACCTTACACCTTCCTTTTCCTTTGTTTCTGATAGCCTGTGTTCTCTCGATTTCAGTTCAGCTGACTCATTCCCAAGCAAGTCATGACTACTGGTCAAGTTTGACATGTTCTCTTTTCCCAGCACACCAACAATAAAACAGACTTGTCTCAATTCCAAATGGACCAGTCCATAACTGCTCCTCTCTGCTTATGATATTTCTTTTGCTTTTATTCCCTCAGCAGTATCAGTGTCTCCGAACATTTCTGGCAATCCACACCCCTGGGAAGAAAGATGTTCCGTACGCAACCCCATTATGTCGTCTCGCAGATGATGGTTAAAAAAAAAACAAACCGTTGCATACATAACACTTATGACAAGATTTGCATATAATCATTCCGCTTCTTCTGTGAAGCAGGAAAACTGGTGCCGTGTTGATGCGTTTAACAAAATAGGCAGCTTTGGAATGAAAACTAGTTGCCAGATGTTCGTCTGCGTTTTCACTTCAGAGCGTCAGGTTGATCGGTTTGTTTAGAAAGTTTGCTGTTTTGCTTGTGCGACAGCCTGCGTCTGATTGGTATGTCTGCCACGTAACTCTGTAATGAATTTCAACAAGCTTTTTATTTTCTCAGCTCTCCTGGTCAGAGTTGCAATATTAGAGAGGGAGTATAAAATTACCGCCGGTCGCAGGCGCTGTAAAAGCTCACCCACAGTCTATTAATACGGCTTGTCACCGAGCACATTACGCAGCTTTGTATGAACTGATAATGAGGCTCGGGCCCAGCTGGCCTGTATTGTGTTTCTGCCCCAGCCTGTGCTGAGAATTTTCTGATATATGCCTCTGTATCTCATTAAGCTTCTTTTGCCTCATCGAACTTATTATAGACTTACGTCCACCCTGTGTGCTAATGTGGCTAAATATTTAAACGGCATGCGTTCTATGCTTTGAGCTTTTAAATAATACTCTTTTACCTCTGAGCTTTGTCAATGCTGATATTTTGGCGTGTGGGCATTTTAAGCGCGGGCCAGCAATCCTCTAAGCGTTATACTGAAAAGGTATAACGTTTTCCTGCCATTTCGCTGTCAATTCCCTGTTCGGATCTTTGAAATGTTTGCACACCAGATGAAATAAGATCTATTGTTGGCAGGTTTTTAGATGAGTCTGAGATTCTGTCCTGCCCCAGGCTCCTACGCCATTTACAGTACATCTCAGTAAATAGCATAGCGATTTATAAAGGTCAGGTTTTACGGCATTGTATGAGAGATCTTTTTTAATCTCAACACCACACATGTCTACCAAATCCTTCGTCTAGTTCCAGCAGATGCAACATTTGGTGTAAATGACCAAAAAAAAAAAAAAAAAAACATACAAACAATATTTATATTATAGAAATATCTAATATTTCACTGGACTGAAAATTTCATTTCGTCCAGTTCATGTGTGAAAATGATTCCGTTCGGTCCCAGAACCACTCTTTCACAGTCTGAGCCCAGGAATATGCCTCACCATCAGGGTAGAAAAACTCCATAAATGTGATAACCTGTTCATTCAGTACATTCAGGTACTGTTACGTCAGCTGAGTTCAATTTGTTGCCACATCACGTTGCTGATCCTGGACCTGACCAACGATCATAACATTACGATCATAACGAGTTCTCATCACATTGTGTTTGTATGGAGCTACTGTCTTTTGCAACGTTTGTCGAGGCGATTGGACATTTAACCCAATTCCAGTAATTTTTACCACTTTTTTTTCTAAATTCAGCCTCAGTTTAGTTTCTGTTTTCTTTCCTATTTTTCTAACGTGTTCCTCCTAAAATTCACTAGGAGAAGTTGGTGAGAGAGGACAGTTAGCAACAGGGGTCATCCATGATATATAAGAAATGTACCCTTGCTAAACTTCACTTCACTCCACTCAGTGGATAAAAGGAGCAACACTAGAGCTACCATGGAGCAATATGTGATTCTGTATAACATATATAAAGTAAGAGTCCACATGCCATCAGGCACACTGGGTGACAAACACTCCCCTCCCTGCAGATATAGCCATCATTTCAGTGGCAGATTGTTTTTTTGCTCCAGTGCCCAACGATGGCAGCCCAACGGCGCTGGAGCTCAACCCAGGGACCTCCTGATCAGCAGTCTGACACCTTAACCACAGAGCTATACCTTGAAAGCTCATCTTTATACTCTCTCCTCATAAAGCTGGCCAGGACCTTGAAATTCTTATTAACCCTCAGAAAAAGTCTCAAAGTTCTCAAAAAGTAAAGCAATTAGAAAATTGAAAAGATCTTCATATTGTTATTAAAGATTGCATACTGCACCTATGTTAGGATGGCCGTTGGTAGGAATTTTCAGACAAACTGAATACTACAGCTCAGATGTGCATATTTCATCTTGAAGCCCAACAGGGGTTATTACGCAAATCTTGGGAATCTGGTATCTTGCTAAAGATATGAATAGTCTCCATGTACACCACTGTATACGCAACAAATAAGGCGTGAGGTTCTAAATCTGGAGTCTGTTTGGAAAGCAGGAACAACCTTTTCATTTTCACTGACTAGATTAGGCAGATCTGATGATGAAATTACAGGGTAAATAGCCGAAAAGGCTGGTTAAACCAATAAATCACTTTATCTACTCAATGCAAGTGAGTCAGTCTTTAACTCTGTGAGCATTCCTAGATCCACATACTGTAGATGTTCTTAGCCCATCCAAGGAAACTTTATCAAGTAGATAGGTAGAGGATACCAGAATTTGTGGCTTTCTTTATTTTTTTTTATTATTTTGCATGTGAATTGGTAACCCATAATTCAATCCTCATAAATAAGTGAGGGTTGGCATTATGAAGTCCATATCAAAAAGCCAGCAGATGGCATTGCCCGGATGTGAGCAATAATTGGTGGTGTCTTTCTAACTTATTTTCACACTCTGTAGAGTACAAAAGGACATGGTGTAGTCGGCAGCACTGCCTACCCTGGAGAAGTCTGGGAATTGATTTGCTGATTCCCCGCCACTGATTGCATGGTCAAAAACCATCCACATTTTATCTGTGAGAACTGCTAAGCATAGAGATTTTTTTTTTTTTTTTGATGAACCCAGTTGCCACCGGCTGGCAGGAGTGCCTTTCCAATAAGTAGAGCAATTTGTGCTTGTCTTAGCCTGGTCTTTGTGAAGATGTTTTGGATGAAGTTGAAATGTGAGAGAAAAGCACCGTAAACTGGTGGGCATAGTACCACCGAAGATAAGAAGCGCAGAGTCGCAGAGATTATGCAGGAGGGTGTGAGTTTGGAACGAAGATAAGTTGAGTCAAGGAAATATTCTGAAACCAGGCCAATTTTAAAAAAAATTCTGAACTTTCCAAAGCAGACGTGTGGAACTTGATAGAGGTGACGAGGTCCTGAAGTACCAGCTTTGAAAGTGCACTTTACGAAAGTCTAAAGGATGTTGTTGAATCCTAGTGGCTTAATTCATGAAGTGGGCGAAGTGATTGTGAAGTGGTGACTTAGTTTGGGCTCATCAATCTGCAAGATACAGTTCATTCTTTCACAAACACGGTTTTAACATTTTTGCCACATGATGATTTGCAATCCCGATGACCTTTTTAATAATTTCACTTTACTTCATCAGCAAAGGCATCGAGAACTATAGGGTTTTGATGTATCTCCAAAGTAGTCTTCATTAGGGTTGCCAAATCCAGAAAACTAAAGTAATGGACCAGGGTATTAGGAGGAAGGGGGTAGGATTTGCAAAAAAAAATAATTTTATTTTCATTCATTTATTTATTTATTGTAGGGTGCAATTAGTTTTACACCTTCATTCATGAGAAATATTACCACAAGTCCTGGTTTGACTTGGACACCCCTCAGATATTATTTTTCTCATTCTGCAGTACTGTATATGTACTGTATATACACTGTTTAAACATGTTAACTTGTAAGATATTTGTAAAAGTTATATATACAGTGCTGTGAAAAAGTATTTTCCCCTTTAATGATTGAGATCATTAAAAAATGTAATATTACACAGATTAGATAACCAGAGTAAATACAGAATGCAGTTTTTAAATGATGATTTCATTTATTAAGGGAAAAAAGCTGTCCAAACCTGCATGGCCCTATGTGAAAAAGTAATTGCCCCCTAAACCTAATAATATCGTATCATATTTCATATAGTCTTTCACATCGTTATGGAGGAATTTTGGCTGAGTCTTCTTTTCAGAACTGTTTTAATCCAATTTAATTCAATTCAGTCCAATTAAATTTAATTCAATTGGAATTTAACTCAAAGCAGCTTCACAAAATCAAAAGAAAATTATGGAAATGTGTATTAGATGTAAAAACAAATTGTGTACCAATAATAATGATCAAATAGTCCCTGATGAGCAAGCCAAGGGCGACAGCGACTATGGCAAAGAAAAATTCCCTGAGATGGGAATAGGAAGAAACCTTAAGGGGGAACCAGACTCGACTGGGAACCCATCCTCATTTGGGTGATAACAGATAGCAGTAGTTGTTTTGCAGACATACTGTGTGTTAGCCAGGGGACACATAGCAGAAGATGTCTAAGTTAACATGGAGTCCAGTTTGGCACCAGGATGCCACACATCTGAGCCACATTGGATGGTTTTCAAGCATGAATGGCCTGTTTAAGGTCCGTTAAGGGGGCAAATACTTTTTGGTCATCCCCACCAATGAGAAGCTGTGGTAGAGACCAGGACAGACGAGGGGTTTCCTTCTATCCACTCACTGACTGTAGTCTAACCTGTAATATTTATCTCCCATAGACTTTGAGTCTCAAAAATACAGAACAGGTATTGAACCAGTATCGGATCAAGGTCTTTTAGTTTCCAATTATGGGGCGATTGCGTATTTTTACGGTGCGGTTGCCTCAGGTTAGTTTTCATCCAGGTAGAACCTTGTGCTACAATATCAGAGAGAAAATATATATAAAATGATATTTTGAGTGAAGAACCCCATACTGGCCCAAAACCCCCTGCTGCATCCTTCAGAAAGCATCTTTTCTTTGGTAAACGTCCCACTGTCGGAGTGGATAATGTGAGTCCAGGGTAAGATTGGCTTTAATTGCGATAAGGCAATAAAACGTCCATCTACAGCCGAAGGCATGAGAGTCGGAGCCGAGTGTGTAAGGCTTGAGCTGCATCCTAATGCGTTCCAGCCACAGATTTCTCACACCGGTGTATGGTGAGAGACGTTGCTAGTTAATGTATTTCATAACTAAAAGATTCATCTTAGTCACAGGTTTTGGGTTAGCACTATGGAGGATTACGGTCGAGTTCCCTTAATGCATTGTAAGGATGTATATCTATTTATTTATTTATTTTTACGTTGTGGCTGAAATCTTTTCTGTGACTCAAACTTTTCTTCCTACACATACTTTCTTAGGCAACACAGTATACAGTAGCAGTATACTAATGTACAGTACCTTTTTTCTTTGGTTGTTCTCCACAGGTTGTCCGGGACAAATATTCCGGTTCCGATCGTCAGCAACAAGAACTGGCTCCGGCTCCATTTTGTCACAGATAATAGTCACAGACACAAAGGCTTTACTGCTCAGTATCAAGGTACAGTAAACTTTTTTTTTTTGTCTTGTATCTAGTCTGCCCCTATAACTCTTGACCAAAAATCGATACCTTATTGTTTTTCAACACACTGGTCGGAAATGTTTCTAGAATAGTATCTCTTACAGTAGCTCACTGGCTTGTTTTGTGGCTGCTCAGAGCTTTAAAAGAAAATATACTGGTAATAGACAAAATGTACGCATACATGCATGTACTGTACTAAAAGTACAGTATGACCATCACACTCATATTCCCCAAACCACATACAGTTTCACTTCCCTGCACCTACAGTATAAGAACCCAAAACCCTTATCTAGCATGCACACCATGCTCCTGTGAGATTCAAAAATTCAAAATTCAAAATTCAAATTTTATTTGTCACATACACAGTCATACACAGTACGAAATGCAGTGAAATGCTTATACGACCGCCAGTG
>JAQQZS010000019.1:2095615-2105808 GCA_030068045.1 Platyallabes tihoni | reverse complement strand
ATGTAACTATTAAAATAAACTGTACAAATAAGGGCATGATAAAAAATATTACAAAATATAGAAGCATTTGAAAGTGGAGTGGTTGTGCAAATATGCATAAAAAGTGACGTATTAAAGTGTCTTGTGCAGGAAGCCAGCTCCATGAAGAAATTTTTTGTTAAAGTTGAAGTGGAAAAACTTGAATGTTCTTGCACAAAGCCCTGATTGAACTCAACCCCACAGGACTGTCACGGCTGGGATGAACTGGAACTTTCACTCAACATCACTGCCTGATCTTAGTAACGCTCTTGTAGCTGAATGAACACAAATTCACATAGTCACACTCTGAAAATCTAGTAGAAGGTGGAGAGCCTTGGGATAGTGAGGAACAAAAACTGGAATTGGAATGTTCCGTAAGCACATATGGGTGTAAGCTTTTTGCCATATAGAAATATCTATACATGGTATATATACACAGAAACACACTATATAGAGTATATACTGTACACTATATTGCCAAAAGTATTCTTCTTGTCCCACATCAGTGTCTGACCTCACACATGCACTTTTGGAAGAATGGTCAAAAATTCCCATAAACACACTCCTGAACCTTGTGGAAAGCCTTCCCAGGGGAGTTGAAGCTGTTATAGCTGCAAAGGGCCAACATCATATTAAACCCTATGGATTAAGAATTGGATGCTACTCAAGTTCAAGGCAAGTGAGCAAATACTTTTGGCAATAAAGTGTGTAAACCGGGCCAGGCTCGATTCCCGTCTCTGTGTGCATGGAGTTTGCATGTTCTCCCCGTGCTTGGTGGGTTTCCTCCTGGGACTCCGGTTTCCTCCCACAGTCCAAAGATATGCAGATTAGACTAATTGGCGTTCATAAATTGCCCGTAGTATGTGTGTGTGCCCTGCAATGGATTGGCACCCTGTCCAGGGTGTACCCCGCCTTGTGCCCTTAGCCTCCTGGGATAGGCTCCAGGCCCCCGCGACCCTGAATACAGAATAAAGCGGTATAGAAGATGAGTGAGTGAGATGGTTAGCACTGTTGCCATGCACCTCCAGGGTCGGGGTACGATTCTCATCTCGTCTGTATGCATCGGGCTACTGTATGAATACTTCCCACCCAGGAGATATATCTGTCGTTTCTGGTCAGGTTTCTTGATGCCCACCTGTCATTCACACACTACAGGCAATTTGGGAACGCCAATTAGTTGGACTGTGGAAGGAAACCAAGGAACCCGGAGGAAACCCGCTAAGCATGGAGTGAACATTTGACAGTTTCCTCCGGGTTCCTTGGTTTCCTCCCACAGTCCAAAGGCATGCAACTAATTGGCGTTCCCAAATTGCCCGTAGTGTGTAAATGACAGGTGGGCATCAAGCAACTCCGACCAGAAATGTCGGATATATCTCCTGGGTGGAAAGTATTCATACAGTAGCCTGATGTGTGGGATATACAGTATAAAAATTGGACAATATTCATCCTACCCTATTGTTTCTTATTTATTACTTAGCTATATTAAACAGTTTGTATTTTTGTAAATGATAAATTTATTTTCAATATTCATAGCTAAATAGAGTCCCTGGAAGGAAATGCTTACTTAATGAACTATCATTTGTGTTTTTTTTTGTTTTTTTTTTGCGTGTAACAGACATGATAATAACAGAAACACCATTATGCAGGAATTACTGCCATAATTACTTGCAGTGTGTCTGTCTTACGGAAATGAGTCAGTCGCAGTTATGTAATCATGTCTTTAAGAATGTCGTAAAGTCCTTAATAAGGCAAATACAAATTATCTAACACTAATACAACGAACGCATCTTTTCTTCCCTGAGGATATTTAAGGTCTGGTCACATGACTCGGCGCTATAGCGAATCATATCTGTCTATTCCCTTATCCTTGATTTCTCAGTGATACTGCATCAGATTCAGATCACCGTACGAGTGAAATTGAGACGACGAAATCCCCCCGCTCCAGAAAGAAAGATTGTTAGCCCTGTAACACGCTGGTCTCCGCGTCTCAAAAAGAAGATGTCTCTGTCCCCATACAACCATTTCATTTCACTCATATTTTCTCAGCCTTGCAACAATTGCAGCTGGAGAAGATTGATCTTGGTATTGTAGCTATTCTCTGGAAGACCTGCCTTGTCCAATTTTCTTTCTTTTCTCTCTCTCTCTCTCTCTCTCTCTCTGAACAGTGAAACGGTCTGGAGACTTCAAATCAAGAGGGGTGAAGCTGCTGCCTGGGAAAGACAACACAAGCAAATTTGCTATAAGTAAGCCCGACTTTCTCATGACTCTCATGTATTCATATGTGTTTCTTTACAACGTCAGGTCGACCTCCTAAAGCAGTCTAACTCATACTGTACTTAGACACTTTAACAGCCCGTATTTGTCTACAAACTTTCAACAATACAGTACATGTAACAAGTAAGAGCTGAGGCCCAGCGGCCGCGAGCAGACTACAGTATTACTGTACGACACGGTACAAGACCACCGGGAAAAGAAACCAGTGCAATACAATATAACAGAACGTGACTTGCCAAGTTTGTTGTTTCCAGTCAGGAACATTTCCTATAAGCCAAACTCTTTATCCATGACAGTTTTTGTCCCTGATGGCGGTGCTGCTCTGAGAGCTTGCTGTAAATACACCACCTATTGAATCAACTAAGCTAATGATACAGGATTTAATTTGTAGTAGAAAGTCGTGTCTGGATCTGTTCAGGGTGAAAATATTAGTCAGTAGGGACTGAAATGATCTGTTTAAAAAGAGATAATGTTGGTCAAAAGTCAAAGAAAGTCTGATCTGTATGGTCAAAAAAAATTTTTTTTTTCTTTCAACTAAACTCCACCGGTGAGCTTATTATATTTCATTAGTTTTTATTGTTGTTGGTTGTCCTTGGGTTCCGTGAGGTGCATTTTGAATAGTTTGATGGTTTATTAGGTTGTGTTTTGGGTGTCTCCAGAATGCGATTTTTTCCCCTTTTTGTTTGTACATTCATTAGAATTCAATCAGTATGTTCTTATATGTTCTTTCTCCTTTATTGGCGGGGCATCCTTCCAGTGTGCTGCAGCAACACTATATACTGTATATAAAGTTGGTTTGTGAATAATATACAGTATATTCCAGACCCTACTGGACATATGGCAGGTTGCAAAATCCTTAATGATGGCCAGATGTTCTATAGTCAAAGTGCAATATCGGTTCAGTTTCATGTTTATTTATTTATTTATTTATTTATTTATTTTTGCATTGATATCCTCTATTTTAATATCCTCTATTTTTGCATTGATATCCTCTATTCTAATATCCTCTATTTTACAGCTCACTAAAGGCCAAACGCACTGGTTTTAATAATATGTGTATTATTAAAGACGATTCTTAACCCCTATTCCAGTCATTTTTAATGTTTAATTTTTTTTTTTTTTTTGCTTGATGGAGGCCAACAATTTGACATTACCGAAATGACCAGGCAGCGTATTATAATTATAATAAAAGCGTTACATAAAAATATAATGAGTCTAGCCTAGCACTCTAGTATATTGCTAATATATTGCAACACAAATTTCCCGTTTTAAAATTATGACATTAATCAGTGGGAATTAATTTCTATTTAACAGTATGACTTCCAAACTGAATAATCAGCAGCCTACTGCATAAGACTGCACTCTTGATCATCTCATCTTATCATTATGGATAGAATTTTTCACATTATTTAAAAAAAAATTCCATTACAGGAGGAAATAGAATTTTACCTACAAACAATTATGCTTGAATGTGATGTTGACATTTGATGTAGAAAACCTGGAGCACTTTGAAGCTCAATATCACGCCGTTATTGTAATTTATGGTCATAAACGAACAGAGAACGATCCACGACTCTCAGTGAACCAACAACATTCGCACTCGTTAGATAGTGCACTCGCTCATCTACTCCTCCTCTTTCTCGTTTCTGTTTGGGCTCAATGAAAATGCCACTGCTTAGTCATTGCCTCGCTCGGCATTTCGGAAACGTTTCGAGGAAATACTGAAGCCATCAGCTGGAATGAAATGGATTCAGAGCTGACTTTTGATTTGTTAATGACGCTCCGAAGGATCAGGGCTGACATCTCGGATTGAGGCCTTTAAAGATGACACATGCACTCTACTCCCCGCCTTTTAAAAGCAGCACTTTATAACTAATAGCTCCTTTAAATTGCCTTTAAAATTTTGTCGCTCGAAGCAGCTTTCTTCTTTCAGCTCGAAAGACTATTATATGAAGATTTCTGCACCGGTGATGACAAATAACATAATATACAGTAGAAAGTGACTTAAGCTTCGAATCCTGTTTATGCCAGGGTATGACTGTGGAATATTACGTCTAGTCTGTCTTTGTTAATAAAATCTCAACTTGAGAAATTGCCTCTGTTCAACACTTTGTTAATTTCAGAATAATTTGATTGTACTTGCTTGTTTCGATACTTTTTTGTTAAAAGAAAGTTTTATAGAAGTTAAAACATCAAGCTCGATGTGCCAGAGGGAAGTCAGGGTTGGAACATAAATCTATTTGATTTGTCATTTTGAAGCGAAATAAAACCTGATGAATTAACTTGCTGCTGTAGAATTAGCATCAGACTGAGTACTTTCCTTATTCCAAATCAAACACTAGGGAAAAATACAATATCTGCTGCCTCCGTTGTCTCCCATTTATATTCCCGTAATGCGGCGATGTCATTGCCGATCTGCCAGCCCCCGTGTCGCATCTCAATTATTCCGAGAGAAGAGAAGAGAAGTAAGACAGTCATGTGGAGTCTGCAAGAGGATATGAACCATAAGTCTATTTAAAGTTTGTTCGAACGAAACATTTGCTAACTTGCTAATTGCTCTTGCTATTGACTGCCAGCAAGCTTGCATTAGCATGGCCTAATTAGTTTGAACGTTACCTCGAAGGCCATGCTTGGTTTAAAGCAAGAATCAAACGTTTAACTGTGGAAAAATAGATTATTTAAATAAAAACCTGAAAAACTTTTTTTCTTGTTTTGTTTGAACACTTTTATACCTGGGAATTCTGAATATATCTTCTTTGGCTTATTTTACGTATACCGTATTACCGGCCACTTCATTAATTTAACTTCCCTTTAACAAATCAGTGCATTTAGGCATGTAGACATGGTCGAGACGATCTGCTGAAGTCGAAACCGAGCAAGAAAGGTGAATTAAGTGACGTTCACCGTAACTTGGTTGTTGGTGCTAGACAGACTGGTATGGCTACGGTATTTCCGAAACTGCTGACCTACTGAGATTTTCACTCACAACCATCTCTAGGGTTTACAGAGAATGGTCTGCAAAAGAGAAAGCATCCAGTGAGGGGCAGTTGTCTGGGTGAAAATGTCTTGATGATGTCAGAGGTCAGAGGAGAATGGTTAACACTAACTCAAATAACATCTTGTTACGACCGAAGTGTGCTGAAAAGCATCTCTGAACGCACAACAAGGACAGGGGTAGCTCAGTGGTTAAGGCATTGGGCTACGGTTAGGAAGATCCCAGGTTCAAACCACGCAACCACCAAGTTGCCACTGTTGGGCCCTTAACCCTCAATTGCTCAGATGTGTAATGAGATAAAAATGTAAGTCGCTCTGGATAAGGACGTCTGCCAAATGCCTAGATGTAGACAACAACATGTCAAACCTTGAAACAGATGTTCTACAGCAGCAGAATATCACGGCGGGTGCCACTCCTGTTAGCTAGGAAGAGGAAACTGAGGCTACAGTTTGCATGGGCTCGCCAAAATTAGACAACAGAAATAGATTATTGTCTGTTCTGATGCGTATCATTTGGCTGGTAGGGTCATTTAGGTCCCTTTAGTACCTGAGTATTGTTGCTGACCAGTTCCATTACTTTATGTCCACCATCATCTGATCCGATCTACTTCCAAATGGATAATGCGCCATGCCGCCAAAGCTAAAATCATGAAATCTCCAACTGGGTTCTTCAACGCTCACTGTACTCACATGGCCTCCACAGTCACCAGATCTTCATTCATTAGATCACCTTCGGGATATGGTGGAATGGGAGACTCGCATTGTAGATGTGCAGCTGACAAATCTGCAACAACTTATCAATATGGACCAAAATCTCTAAAGAATGTTCCCAGCACCTTGTTGAATCTAAGCCTTGGAGAATTAAGGCAGTTCTGATGACAAAAGCGGTCCAATCCATTCTAAGCAAAGTGGACCTGATGAAGTGGTCAGTGATTGTAGATTCCGTACCCAACTTCCTTGAGATTTGAATGATTTGGGGTTTATACAGTATCTATGACTTCTTTTGCCAGTTTCTTAACGCATTCACTGATGCAAAGGAGAAAGAAAGTCTTTACAAATTTTACTTTATATATTTGTTATTTGTGAGAAATCTCCCTACATTGACTACAAAACGAAATAATTCTGTCTCAACAAACAAAGTATACGTCATTTATTAACCCAGGGATGCATATTTACTTTTTTTCGACCTCATTATCGAGCCACAGTCCTCATTTCTTTGCCAGTCTGAGCGGGCATGGCACCATTATAATAAAGTATTGAACCCATCGATGTATCTCAGCCCTGCATTGTACCACTTCAGCTACTTAATTACAATAGGATAGAGGTTTTTATTACCCTCTATTTCACAGTGGCTGCCTCGTACACTCTGAATGATGAATTATGAGGGAATTATTTGCCTCCACATCGGCTCTTTCAGCGTCCCGGTACACCAGCAAACACCCCTGCGTTAATCAGCAGGCTTCTTAATTTACCACTTCGACATCAACTACTGCTCTGACAGCACTTAAGGCGGGCCTCCTGTCGCTGCGTGTGCAAAGTCTTGTCATTCTCATGAAAAATGGTTCGAGTTTATGGTGACTTTAAACAAAAGTAGTACGTCAGACTCACTCAGACGAATCAGTGCATCCGTCTTCAGTGTCTGGCTTTATACCGGCTCTCGATCTCGATTGGTCAGATTCAAACTGTAACCCTGGCTGAAGTTAAAACCACAAGTTGATTAATATTAATGCACTTTGATGGTGTGTATTCTGCAGAACAACCCCTTTTTGTGTAAATGTTAATATCGTCCATGCTTTGGAAATGTCAAAGGAAAGCTGTAACTTTAAATCCATGCTCATGACAAGCCTTGGTAACATGACAAGCTGTGCTTTTTTTGTTTTTTTATTGTCTTGTTTGTCTGTTTTTCTTTTTTTTAACTTCAAGAGAGGGAGAGAGAAAAAAGAGAAGAAATAGTGGACAATAATGGTTTGCAGCAAAGCCTGCCTTACAGCCTCCTTTCTCCTCCCGCAGTGAACGAAGGCGGTGTGAAGCAAGTGTCCAATGACTGCTCAGACCCCGGGGAGCCGGAGAACGGCAGGCGCATGGGCGACGATTTCAGGTAAACCTAAAGTAGTTTGCATGCTTTTTACAAACAACAGCTGAATTGCTGAACCCTGAATAATTATTCGTTCGTTGTTTTTGTGATTGCTCTGAATTGGAAGCATCGGCGCCACGGTCGGGTTCACGTGTGACGGCGATCACGTGCTCCAGGGCTCGAAGAGCATCACCTGCCAGAGGGTGGCGGAAGTGCTTGCCGCATGGAGCGACCATCCACCCGTGTGTAAAGGTGAGGGGTAGTGAAAAAGACATTGTTCCATCTCATTTAGAACTATCCTGTGTTACATGAAACATAAAACCTAACAGCTGTTTTCCTTATAAAACTGCACAAAACTCTACAATATCTAACGCTACTGATTATTTTCAAGCATTCAAGTATTTTCAAGTCATACCAAATATTACCTGGTTTTATTTTATTACACTTTCTTTTAAGTGAGAATGTTTTATTAGTTTGCGGCTGGACTACTGCAGCGCTCTTTACTGCATGTTGGAGTCACTCAAGCTCTTCTGTATCGCCTGCAATAATGCCGCGCATTGTATGCTGATTAATAATCGTAAACATGATCAGATCACACCAACCCTGTATCCCGTCCACTGCGGTACATTTCCAGGTTCAGTTTAAAAACTTTTGATATTTGTTTTTAGTGCAATTATTGGTCTGGCACCTTCTTACATGAGTGAGCTTTTACCAATAAAGTAGAGCTTGATGTTTTGCTGACCAAATCCTACTAGAGGTCCCTCAGTCAAGGTACAAACAATGGGATGATTCGCTCTTTTGCAGAATGAATATAACACGGTTTGGTTTTGTTTTGTATATTTTATTGCTATCATATTGCCATTTTATCGTCATTTATTTTAACGCTATGAAGCACTTTGGTCCAACTTAGTTTGCTATAAGGTGCTATATACAGTAAATTAATGTTAATTGATTGATTAATTGATGGATTTATTGAAAACATATTTTCTTATGCCTTTTTTTTATATATTCACAAGGCTTTTGCACAGCACTCTAAGCAAAACAGCTGTTAGGTTTTACTGAGCATGCTGGAGAATACGAGTTCTTCTGGTAGCTTGGTGACTTTCTGTTTTCAGGAGGCTACATTAGGGTTTTTGATGTTTTATTCCATCTGAATAGTGGTCTGTCATGCAATATGTTGCTTCTTGTAATGTAATTTATTTTTTAAGTTTTAAGATGTGTTTGGAAAAGTGAAGAGTTTTGTACATATAGTAATAATACAGACTTGATAGATATGTATATACTGAAGATAATACTTTTGCACAATGTACATGTGTGTGCAGTGATTCCTTATATGATCCCAATATAGAAAATACATTATGAAGCATAATGAACACACTATTCAGACTATTAGCAACAATTGTAATGTCGACTGATTACATGCATTACAATTCATTTAGCACTACAGCACTGATTCCTACCATATGAATGTTTATTATAATGCGTTATGTAACCTCACATTATGAAGACGTGCTTTATTACAGTAAGTGTAATGGATGCAAATAGAAAGTTTATGCCTCCTCTTTACACAGTACTGTATATTACATTTACATACATAATGTTTTATGAAGCATGTTATAATATGTACATGTTATAATATTACTTAATAATATTATTAATCATGCATTTTTAAGTTGCTGTATGTTGTCTTTGCTGTAGCATGTTTCAGCATTACTGCGTACACTACAATGTTCTTACGTTTTATATACACAACATATAGTGTGCAAGATGTTTGTTTATATATATGTAGTGCAGGCTTATGTCGGGTGTTATAAGGTGTTATGTCATGTGACATTTGACTTTGGTTGGTTGGTTGGTTGAATCTGACTCCATTTTAATCAGCCCAGTGCTTCAAAATCAAGAAGAACAAAGAAAAGTGACCTGCTGTGTTCCAGTGTGTTATACAACAACATGTGGGCAGAAAGCAGAGATAATCTGTTTAGACAAAAACACATTTATTACACATAGTATTCCAGCCTCATATACGGATGAGATATTTTTATCCAGTGCACTTAATGATATGCTCGGCCGCGACCCAAGCCTTGTTATCTTTCTCATGACATTTTCCCTTCATTGATTTTTAGCAAAACCGTGCCATATGTGATCCTCGGATCTGCAATAACCTATTACAACCGCGCGCCCTTAATACACATGTACTGCCAAAAAAAAAAAAAAAAACTCTCCCTCATCCTTGTGTGTTAATGTTTTTTTTTGTTGTTGTTGTTGGTTTTTTCTTTCTTTCTTTTTAGTGAAAACGTGCGGGTCAAACCTGTACGGTCCATCTGGCACTTTTACTTCTCCCAATTTTCCCATCCAGTATGAAAGCAACTCGCAGTGTGTCTGGATAATTACCGCCAGTAACCCAAACAAGGTAAGACACTTACTTTATCTGCATTCGCCTCACCTCAAGCGCGCACACACAAACACACACTCCCTGAAGGACACTGACTTTGAGTTGATATATGATGTGCGTGCTTTGTGGGTAATTATGCGCCAGCTGTACACTTACTGACTTGATGGTTCTTTGTTCATGAGGGTTTTTAATAATATAGAGAAAGTTCATGGTGTCACTTCACCCGACTTACAGCGATGAATAATGTAGCAAAACTTCCAGGTCATTATTCTATCGCTAGATAATGGTTTAACCTTAGATGCAAAATAACCCTCATTATCAACAGGAAGCAGGAATCATCGTAGATGAGTTCAGTTTAACGAATCATTCAAATTCAAATTCAAATTTTATTTGTCACATACACAGTCATACACAGTACGAAATGCAGTGAAATGCTTATAC